>OY725321.1:51159623-51324114 GCA_963242795.1 Inga leiocalycina
GTGCTCCCCAGAGTAAGATATCAAATAAGTTTGCAGATTACTCAAGTGTTCCCTCGAGTAATGTCATTCAAATCTTGGCCAAGAGTTTGCTTACCTGATTACTTGAGTGACCCCTCGAGTAATACTTCAAATAACTCTGCAGATTACTCGAGTGGTCTCTCGAGTAATGCCTTTTTCTCATTGGTTATTCGAGTGGCTACTCGAGTAAATTGTGGCATTTCTTGGCCGAGAGCTATTGGAAGAAATTTTCTCTGGTTACTAGAGTGGCTACTCGAGTAATGCCTTTTCTCATGTGTTACTTGAGTGGTTACTCAAGTAATATTTCATATAACTTTGCATATTACTCGAGTGGTCCCTCGAGTAACTTCTTCCAAATTTTGGTAGTGCCTCTCTAGAACATTTTCACCAATATTACTCGAGTGCTCAGTCGAGTAACATGTTCCATTAGTCGAGTGCTCACTCGAGTAAACATAGACAAAAACTGCCAGTGAGGTTTTTCCTTTGCTCTTTATCTAAGATCTTCTTTATTACTCTAGTGCTTACTTCAAGTAATACTTTATTTGCCATTTATTTACTTTGTTCAAATTCATTTGTTATCATATCCTCTTTTATAATTAGTCTAATCTTTGTTATCATCAAAACATATTGGATCTAACATTCTCCCCTTTTTGATGATGACAAAACTTGGTGATTTTGAACAAAGTTTTTGAAATTGAGTTTTCAAATATATGCTTCTTAAATACTTTTCATATGAAATCTTTAGTTCAATTTAAACTTGAAAATTCTTTTGAAATAGCTTAGTTAAGATTATTTCAAATTTTTTTGTTCTTATTTACTTGTTCACCTTGCATACATAATCAAAAAACTCATTAGTCCCACAATGCAACATAACTTTAATGGCATAAAGAAACAAATTGCATAAAGAAGATTTCATTACATAATCAAACATAGAATTCAAAGTTAAAAGCTAAAAGCTCCCTAAAGCCCTATACACCCATATCCCCTATGCTTTTACTCAGCCATTGATCACAAAATCACTTAGGCTCTTCTCCCCTTTTTTGGCTTCATCACAAAGGTGGAATCAATCATGAGGAGGAGTAGATGGCTTGGCTGCTGAAATAGGAGTGACAGGAAATGCCAATAATGTAATACCCCGAATTTTGAGACTCGAGGCTAGAGAATAAGCCTGAGATTAGTGGATTGCTAAGCCCCGGTTTAGCAAGATCCCAAATTGTGATTAAGGGTTAATGACTACAAAAGTGGACGTGGTTAGTGATTAATGAACCCTTTTAGAGAATATAAAGTGGATTGTAGTCGCTTGTGTTATGAGCAACGCCAAAACCCGGTATTTGAGTTCAATTGTGGATTAACATCCAAATTGACTTAGAATAGAGGGAAGAATTGAGTGGGGTATTGTGATGGAAATGGTGTCACGTTGTGGTATTTAATCATTGGAATTGATTTAAATTGGATTGGACACATTGGTTGCAAAACTGGAAATGCTGTCCAGTGAAACTCTATTCTGGGCTGTCAGTTTGTGTGAACGTTTTGAATGACCAAATGGTGTCTAAAAATTCTGAAACTTTCCAGTCTTAAATTTCACATGTCAAGCTTCAAAATGGACATATAATTTGTGTTATTTCAATTTGTGATCTAAGAGTTATGAGTTCTTGAAGGTTGCCCAGCGAAATTGATTTTTTCTGGAGCAATGGTCAAAGAAATTAAATCTGGGAATGATATGCTTCCATTTAGTAAAAGGCTATATTTTTCCTTAAAACTAAAATTAATAAGGGTTCTATAGCCTTTGGAATCGCTTCATTTCAATTTTTCTAGAATTAGTTATGATTTTTCAAAGTTTGGACAGAAAATCTGCCAGAATTTACACAAAATCCGAAAATGGGAAAATTTGTATTGGCAACCTTGTAATTATGAGGAAATTGGTGATCAGCCTATTCTGCTCTAACTTGGGCCCTTAAGTGACGTAAATATGGGCTGATTAAAGGGAGTAGGCATTGGTTCAAATACAATGAAAATATGACACAAGAATTGGTAAGGGCTAAGGTCAAAAACAAAAAGGGTTATGGTCAAAGATTGCAACTCAAAATAAATTGTGTGGAGGAGGATGTGGAAGAGGATAAAAGAGATAATTGAATGCATATTTTATTCCCTCCTAATCTTCCATTTCGGCCAAGCATAATGGCTAAAGAGAAAAGAGATGATGATGAAGTTAAAAGGCATGTGTTAAAATTGCCATAAAATATCATAAAAATAAAAGATGAAGGAGATATTTTTATATGAGCTTTCTCTTTCCTTGGGCTCTCATTTCGGTTCAGCTGAAGCAAAATATAGAGAGAGAGAGAGAGAGTGGACGAAATTGAGAGCAAAGAAGCAAGAGGTGAACCAACATGTTCTTGTGCCATTTTCTCTATCAAGACTCCATTTCTAGCTCTTGAGGCCTTCATCAAAATTGTTCCTCTCATTAAGAGCTTCATTTCTATGGTTGTAGTTTCTTGAAAGGAGGAGTTTTGTGCCATCTAAGTGGTGTTGAAGTGGGAGAACTCAAGAAAGGGCTATAGCCAAGCAAAGAGGTAAGCACAAGCTTTGTTTTGACCCAAATGTCTTGAAATTTGGTTGAATCTATGAGGTGATATTATGCTGCCCTGTTTTTGCTGAATGGTACCCTTAGGGTTTTAGTGATATTAAGGGCATGAATTTAATCCTCTTGTGCTATATGGTGATGTTGTAGTGGTTGTTGTTAAATTTGGGTTGGTTTTGCTTGATTTTGGTGAAAATGGATGGTGAAACCCTAAGGGGAAATGCTGCCAAATTCACTCTAATCATGTGCAATTAGTGTTTAAATAGTTAAACATGTGATTAGAAGTGTATACAAGGTGTTTAATGGATTGAAATCAAGAGAACTCAATCTCCCTAAAATTTTTCAGATTTGGGCAGGGGTATTTTCGTCCATTAAGTGTTGGAATTTTATCAATTTTATGGTTCCATTGAGTTCAGGAGTGAAAATTCGGTGGGGTTACAGTTGGGCACTTTTTCGGAAAAGGCCGAAAAAGCATAATTACAAAAACGCCCCTGAAACCCTTAAAGTGGGGCTGCCAAGGGTAAATTTGTAAATTGACATTGAATTTGATAATTCCGAGTCCGGAAATGGATTCCTTGGGTGAAAATATGTCAGAAAACCCCATGTCAAAATTTTAAGAAAAGTACAGCCGGACCGGGTACGGCGGGGCCGGGCCGGGTCCCCGGGAGTATTTTAGTAATTTTTCCATATAACCTCATGTAACCCCCAGAAACACTATGGAAGTGTCTAAATAGTACATTTGACATTGTAGGATCGAATGTGAAGCCCTGAGTTGCTGGCACGCAAATCGAGGAGAAAAGACTGGAGGTAGGGAACTTATCTCTCCTGCATGCTTTGATAACTGTATTAATGTGTTGATGCATGTTATTGCTTTGCTTGATTATGTGGAACATGTATGAATGATTTGAAGCTATGTTTCAATATATGCTATGGCCATATGTGTATCATTCGAAGCATTGAGCTTATAGATTTGTCATTATATGTGTGCATGATTTATGTGATGCAAGCATGTCGTGCATTAAACACTTATCTTGCCTGCATATTGATAATGTTTCCCTACTGAGATTCTCTCGAATCTCACCCTCCCCTACCAACAATTTAGACAGGGCAAGTGGCTCGTGGAGGGAGCGGCTAGGACTTCTTCGAGATGAGAGTTGGTAGTTGGTTATCAATGAGCTGTGAAGACTGTATATGATTCGGTTGAATATATGGTTATGAATTTGAGATGAGATTGTGTAATCCCCATTTGAAGAATTGTAATGGGCAATTGTGCCCTGTGTATCTTTAGCGAAGGTATGTACCCGGGATTGTCGGGATGATTATGTTGTGCACTCTGATATTTATGTGAATGTGATTTATCTTCGCGTAGTAATTGTATTCGAAATGTGAATTTGAGACCAAGTTTATAAATGATTTCAAAATTTATTTTTGAAAATCCCATTATGTGATGGGTTAGTAAATGTTATTTGATTATTATTGGTCTCTATTTCATTTTAATCGCGTATTTCGGATATAATTACGGAGGGGGTTACAAATAATTCATATGAACCATCTAAACTTGAAGGATCTGAAGATGTTGGTTCAGGGTCAGGAAGGTTCACTGGGCGTGTCTGAAGATCCTCTGGAGGATTCACTGGAGATAATGGGTAAGGAACTAGAGAAGTAATTTCTACTTCCTTTGTAGAAATAGGTAAAGACACAAGCACCTCCTCAGTGCGTGTAGGTAAGGCAATGGGAGTAGATATGGGCTTTGGTTGAACAGGCTAAGGTGGATCATCAGTGGTGATATGGATTGGCTCGGTGTGTCCAGGTCAGACATAGAGAATAAGAGATTACTGGGTCTAAACTCAGAGGGTCTATGCTCAATAGGTATAAAGGGTCCAAGTTTAGAGACAGGTACTGGCTTAGGAATAACAGAAGGACCAGTAATAGGGGAGCCAGATGCCATAGTATCAAGTCTGGCAACAATGGATCTCAGAAGCTCACCCTGGGCATGTTGTTCAGCTAACAACTCTTCGTGCCTCTTATCCATTCTCTCCACAACACTACTACAAAAAGGGGCTTTAACCTCCCAAATTTGGCACCTTTAACGTCCCAAAACGGGGGGACGTTGTAATATCCCAAAAAGTGATTAAGGGCTAATGACTTCAAAAGTGGATGTAATTATTGTTGAATAAACACTTTTGAAGAATGTGTGATGGGAATTTGGATATTTTAATGATTCCAATGGATTCCTTGTGAAAATTTATGTGAGAATGATGTTTGGTATGAAAATGGAACTAATGGAAGCAAAGATGCAAAATCTAAAATTCTGTCCAGTGAAATTCTATTCTGAGCAGTCCGTTTGTGTGAACGTTTTTAATGACCAAATGGTATCTAAAAATTATGAAATTTTCCAGTCTTATAGTTCACATCTCAAGCTTCAAAATGGACATATATTTTGTTCCATTTCCTTTTGTGAACCAGGAGATATAACTGTCCAAAGTTTGGGATGGAAACTGAACTCTGTTTTGGGGCAGTTATGAGTTTTATGTAATTCTGGAATTGTGTGGTGATTTTTATTAATGGCCAATATTTTTCCTATGAAGAGGACTTAAATATCTTTCATTTGGCTTTGGAATCACCTCATTTCGATTTTTCTAGAATTAGTTATGATTTTTCAAAGTTTGGGCAGAAAATCTGCCAGAAAATCCGAAAATGGGAATTATGACATCATCTCATTAAAAGATGATGTCAGCATGGATTATTAATCAAATTGCTCATCTTCTTCAGCCATTTCACGCCATTTCCAGCTGAAGATAGTGAGAGAAAGTTGAGAGCTCTTAGAGAGAGAAAGAGGAGAAATCTCGCAAGGTAAGCCGATTTCTCCGACGATTTAGCTTCTAACGCGTGTAACTCCGATCCTAAGCTACTCCTCTTTATTCTTTAAGGTTTTGAAGCAAAGAATTTGGTGTTTCAAAGAGGCTAGGGTTCAGCCAAGTTTGGGAAAAGCCAGAGGGAGCTTGAGGTAACTTCCAAACTTTCGTATATTGCTTATTCTGGCTGCTGTGGACAATTTAATCGGTGAAATTTCGCCGGATTGCCATTGGTTTTAAAGTTTGGAAATTGAGTTTCCTAGGGGTTATGCTGCCCAAATTGGATCTTAATGTTAGTTGTAACCTAATGTAATGGTTAATAAAGTGGTTAGGAGTAGAAAGGAACGCGTTTACGGAGCCGAAATCGTAAAACCCCGATTTTCCCTGGAGAAGACCATTATTTCGGCCAGCCCTAGAAATGGGTCTTAGAGTTGGATTTTCAATGATTTGATGGTTCCATTGAGTTCAGGGGCGAAAATTAGGTGGGGTTACAGTTGGGCACTTTTTCAAAAAAAAGCCGAGAAAGCATAATTACGGAAACACCCCTAAAACCCTAAAAGTAGGGCTGCCAAGGGCAATTTTGTAATTTGATATTGAATTTGATAATTCTGAGTACGGAAATGGATTCCTTGGGCGGAAATATGTTAGGATAGCCCATATTAGAATTTCGAGAAAAGTGCAACCGGTCCGGGTATGGCGGGCCCAGGCCGGGTCCCCGGGGGTATTTTTGTAAATTTTCATTATAGACTCATATAACCCTAAGTAACACTATGGAAGTGTCTAAATAGTGCATTTGGAATTGTAGGATTCGATATTTGCCGCCCTCGTGAGCCAACTACGCCAGCGAACGTCAGAAAGGAACGAGGTAGTGACTTTTCTTTTGTACCATATATGATGCATTGTATGTGTGTTATATCGTTGATTTGTAATGAATTCGTATGCTGTGACATCTGTGGATTTGTGTTAGCACTGTCATTCCAATAGTCTCTGAGTAGCTAACAACGGTTTGGGTTAGGACGGTGTGCCTTCCCGGCGGAGAAAGGGGATGAGGATGAGGTGTGATATATGTGATTATGTGAGCCGAAAGGCTATTTGTGGAGGCCGACGGGCCATTTGTGAAAGCCGAGTAGCTGTATGGGCTATAAGGCTATATGTATGCACTGCCACGCCAATAGTCCCTGAGTAGCTAACAACGGTTCGGGTTAGGCGGTGTGCCTTCCCGGCGGAGAAAGGGGATGAGGGTGGAGTGTGATTTGTGGTGCTGCTGCTGTATGATGATTTGCTTACATGCTGTGTGCTTATGTGTGGTATAAATGTTTTGTTACTACTGGGATTCTCTTGAATCTCATTCTTTCCTTTAACTAACCTTTCAGACAGGGCGAGTGGCTCTAAGGAGAAGCGTACGACCCGGAGCGGTTAGAATCCTGTAGGGGCATTTATTTTGGTTATGTTGGTTAAACCTGTTGGACAGGGTGTCTGTATATTATGTTGGTTGTAAAGAATAGTTGAACGTAGTTGTGTAGTCCCCTATATGGAGGTTGTAAACCCTTTTTGTGTATGAACGGAACCCGAGGGTTGCCGGGATTGCTATTAGATATTCTGATATGAATGAATGTGAATTAACTGCACAGGTGATTATATTCGATAATTGAACTTGAGACCGGAATAGGAAAGAAGTTTTGAAAATTTTATAAAGTCCCTACTTCACAGGGAGTTCTAAATGAGTTTTGAACTATTCGACGGTCTCTAAACCAATTTAATTACGTAATATCGAATTATAATTACGCTATTTAAGGCAGGGGGTTACAGACGTAGATACTGGGGGCGTAGTAAGTTGGAACAAAAGACATCCCAAATGATAGGGACGCCCAAAGTCTGACTTTAGGCGTCCCAAATTAAAATTTGGGACGCCTAAAGTCCCCCAGGGTGGGACTTTAGACCTCCCAATTCTTAATTTGGGACGCCTAAAGTCCCACCCTGGGGGACTTTAGACCTCCCAATTCTTAATTTGGGACGTCTAAAAGTTAGGTTTTTTTTATACCATAATTTACATTCTGTATTACCCAACGAATTGAAACTGCATAAACAGAATAGAAGATCGATTCATAAACCACACTGTCCGTTACAAACTGGTAAGGACATCCAGCACTACAATATTTACTATATATACATATAATAACCTTTCATACAACCTACTACTATATATATCAACAAAAAACAACCAGAAAGTGTCAAAACGTTGTCATCACACAAGTACAAACTGATATAAAATAACAAGTTTACTGCTCTATATGTTGAAGAAGATGTCCAGCCAAAAGATCTCTGATCAAATCAAGGTCTTCATGTAGGTAGGCATCTTCATTATCAAAAATCTGAAAATTAGAAAGTAATAAGCTTTGATGAAATGAATCTCAAGCAAATGAATTAATTAACATTTCGATTAGAACACTAAAAATAATGAAGAAGCGATTACCTTTTCAAAATCGCTAGTAATTCCACTTTGAGTTATGTTATACATTTAAAGTATAACATAATATCCGCATTTAGTGTTGCCAGGTTGCCGAGGGCACTTTTAATCAAAGGGATGCAATTGGTTGTTAAAATCAATAAAGGTATGTCTAAAAGGACCGTCAATGAAACAATTAGGTAGGATCGAATGTACTTACTATGGGATAAAACCACTTCGGCTTTTTAATAACTGCACCCTCGCGTGACCCACCTAGGATTCTATATGTTTGACAAGCACTATCATGAAAAGCAAAATGAATAGAAATTAGAACCATTCATTTATTTTTGTTGTCAATGAAATACAAACAGAATAACTTACGTGTCGAAGACGGATTTTGTATCTCTGTCTGGCTTGTTACTCAAGGGATCAAACCAATAAACTACGTTGCGGCGGGGACATATAACACACAAAGTCCAGTGGTTTCTTTAACAACATGTACACATTAAAATGAATTTAGATGAGTGAGAAGACAATTATTTAGTAAACTTCTGAAATTGACAAAATGTAAATACGAACCGTTGGACAATGGGTGCTAGATAACAACGAAGTTTGGTTTGTGCCATTGCGTAGCCGACATAGTGAGTCCTATGCGCCACAGTACAAGTATCCCCTGTCGTATTCGCAGGACATAAGAATCCATACCAATTACCTCTTTCCATGTTTGCGCAGAGATCGTGGAAGGTGCTATAATAGAATTAAAATAAGGAATCAATTCTTGAATGTATGAAAACAAAAAACCACTAAATGAATTCTATGGGAAATTTGAAAAAAAACTTTCCGGACTGCAAATTTGACCCAGCCTGCATCTATCTCCTCCAACCTGATAAACTGCTTGAGATCTTTATTGTCAATCGTGTAGGGATACTCCACTTGGCCCACAATCCCTGGAGGCATCTTCAAGTCAATCTGTTTAATGCCCTTGTAGATCTGTTGCAGCCGTGCTAAGTAGGGCCATTTGCTCGCAGCTTCGTCATCCTTTTAGAACATCAAAAAACAAATTGTTATTAGGATGCCAACAGATTTTCAGTAACAGTAAGGTAATTCCTACCATTGGAGGTGTTGCGTCTGAACCAATAAGATTGCGAGGCCAAAGGATGAAATATCCTATCGATTGACCTAACGTGCCAACCTCTGGATCAGGAACAGGGATGGCTGTACCTTCTTCCCCCTTTCTAACACTCATCACATTCCTCCTACGAAAATCCTCCGGAATTTGTTGATTATGGTGGGTGGTAGCACGTGTGTGAACGAGAGCATCAGCAACAACACGCAACAGTGGATCATCCAAATAGAGGGTGCAAGGGTCTCCCAACACTGGAGTGGGAGAAGGGTCGCCAAGTGGTCCCGACACTGGAGTGGGAGAAGGGTGGCCAAGTGGTTGCTCCAGAGGGTTGTAACTTCCTCTGGTGCTATTGAAGGCCGAGGATTCCTGAGTTCGAGCCTCGTCCCTTGCCCTTTGTGCTTCAAACATCTTTGCCATTTCAAGTTGAAGCTCTGGCAACAGCTCTTGTCGGAGCTTGTCGCGAAGGTTGGCCTCGATCTCTCATTCGAGCTCCTCTCGAATCTTGGCCACAACGTCCTTACTAGGTCCAGCTTGTGACGAATAACGTGGCTCTCGTCCAAAATACCTCGCGGCACTAACTCCCCGTGTCTCTCCTCGAACACGACCAAGGTCATCTGCCTTCCCAATAGCCGTTGACAAGATGTCCATCCGTCTACTTGGATTGAATGAACCTTGGCTACTCTGCTCGTCCAGGTCATCCTGTAGCATGCAGTTTATCGTAAATGTATCGAAACCACTCGTGACATGTAAAAAATTAGGTACTTATGGTATAACTACTTACAATCCTCGCAGCAACCTCAGCAACAGTCGGATTTATGTACCTCCCAGCCTTAATCCTCCCTGCTTTCCATTTTTTGTGACGTGGAGGAGGTGCCGGTGGCTGGATAACAATTCTAGGATCAGATTCCGCTGCTTCCTTCATTTTCTGTAACTCTTCTGCCATCATTTGCCGCTCAAGCTTTCGATATCCACCGCGAGACATGAAATGTTGATATTTATTTTCTGCTTGCCTCTGGGCATTTGCTGCACTTAATTTCTATGAATGAAAAACAACAAAAAATGAATCAACGATATAAAGTATATGAAATCAACGATATAAGTAGTTCTATATCATGACAGAAATCTTACCAAAAACTCAGGATCTGCTCGTGATGCGGCAAACAACCTCCAGTCCTCTGGAGATAAATATGTATAATGTGCACATGGATCGTTACCCCTAAGGGCCCCTCGAATGTAATGCTTTGTTAGCTTGTTCTTGAAACCTTTCCATCGTACACGAACCTCATCCATCCAGTGCCTATGCATCTCTGTGGTGTCGGGGACATCGTATGTTTGCTGCAAGGTAAAACATAAGATTATTATATTTGAAACAATAAGAACAAAGCTACAATGCATCAAAACTTACATACCAAAAGTTGCTGCCAAATCATGTCTTTCGTTTTTTGGGGGACCAATCTCCAATTATCGTAGGTAATGCGCACTTTGCTTCGAGCCAAAAGCCCTATGTAGCTAATAAAGTGGTCTTCCTCAGGACCAACTGGATTCAGATTGTCATCGAAGTCTATATGCAGCCTCTCCTGTTGATGTTCATGACGTGCAATCAATGCTCCCATCTTTGTACAGCCTCTAACCCTCCTTCTTGCAGGGGGTTCAACTCTAGGCCTTTCGTCATTGCTAGAGCTTTCGTCATCTCACGCCTCTCGTCATCACTAACGTTGTCCATATTCCTGTTAACACAAAAAGCATCATCAGAAACGTAAGTAAATTGCAATGAAAACACATGTATATAGTAAGCGGGAAGTAAAACAGAAAAAACACAGTTCTCGTTTATAAATTAAGGTCTTACTCTAGATTGTTTCCCATAGTCCTTCACCATGGTCATTTCTTACAGCATATTCGTCATCATCTACCAATTCTACTTCATTTGTTCGAGGTGTAGTTGTTGTGAAAGGTGGTGTGTCATCAAGGTTGAAGGTCGGATCACCATACTTCTGTTTTTTACTGTTAAGGACAATGGACATATTTTTGGTGGCAGGATCGGTGACATAAAACACTTGTTTCGCCTGGCTTGCTAAAATAAAGGGCTCTTCTCTATAGCCAACTCTTCGAAGATCAACTGAGACAAATCCAAATTGTTTATCTATTACTACGGCATTGTTGCTAACCCACTTACATTTAAATAAAGCAACTTTGAACTTGTTGTACGTCATCTCCCATATTTCTTCTATAACTCCATAATAGGCCATAGACGCTAATATGGGGTTTTTGTCTCTCAAACTGGAAAAGTGCATAGATTCAGCTTCTACTATAACCCCACTATTTTGCATGGTACTTTTGTCATCTTGCTCTTTGGTATAGAAAGAATAGCCATTTATATCATAACCGGTCCAAGTAATGACCTGAAACGAAGGCCCCCAAGCTAGCCACTCGATTGTCTCAGACACACCGATCTCGTGCAAAACCTTTTCCTTGAACCACTGCATGAATGTCTTGTTTTGCTCAATAGCAATCTGCATGTCATTCTTCCTTGGATTCTTGTTCTTCAAAGTGTTTCTGTGTTTATTTATGTAAGGTTGAACTTCTTCCATATTATTCAGGATATACAAGTGGGCTTGCAACACCTCTTCACGAGGAACATTCTTCACTTTCAGTCCTCGTGTTCCCTTGCTTCTCCCTTCTTCATGCCGAGATTGTTCCTTCTTCCCTGACATATAATCTTTGCAAAACTCCATAGCCTCCTCAACTACATATCTTTCTACTATTGAGGCTTCTGGTCGATAAGGATTTTTAGAATACCCTTTTAAGATCTTCATAAATCGCTCGAAAGGGTACATCCACCTCAGGTAAACTGGACCGCATAGCCTTACCTCCCTTACCAAATGAACTACCAAATGCACCATTATATCAAAAAATGAAGGTGGAAAGTGCATCTCTAGTTGTGACAAAATAATGTAACCCTCATTTTCTAGTTCATCCAACTTTTCAGTGTCAATGACTTTGTTACAGATAGCATTGAAGAAAACGCACAATCTTGTCACTGTGTTTCGTACTTCATCTTTCATTATGCCTCTAATAGCTACTGGTAATAGTTGTTGCATCAACACATGATAATCATGGGACTTCATTCCCACTAACTTCAAATCGTCCATTGAGACACATCTTCTCACATTCGAGGAATACCCTTGCGGTACCTTCATTTCATGCAAACACCCACACAAACTTCTTTTCTCTGCTTTTGATAGTGTATGCGCTGCTGGCTCCATGTATGCCCTCCTACCATCATCTCTTAGTTGTGGATGTAACCGTTCTCTTATTCCCATATCGACAAGGTCTAATCTCGCATTAATCCCATCCCTTAGTCTTCCCTAGTATGTGCAAAAGCATACTGATAAGGCTATCACAAACATTCTTCTCCACATGCATCACATCAATACTGTGTCTCACGTCAAGCGAACGCCAATATGGAAGATCAAAGAAAATGGATCTCTTCTTCCATATGTTCTTCTCACCCGCAACCCTCTGATTCTTACCAAAAGTGACATGGATACGTTCCACTCGACTGTAGACTTCCTCTCCGGTTAGTGACTTTGGAGCCATTCCATGCTCCGGTAAGCCATTAAACCGCTTTCTTAGCCTACGATACGGGTGGAACCGATGAAGAAACCTCCTGTGGCCAAGGTAGACAGTTTTTCTTCCATGCTTTAGTTGTTGGAAGTGTGTGTCTGCTTCATATATTGGGCATGCTTTGTGACCCTTCACGCTGTACCCTGACAAGTTTCTGTACGCAGGGAAGTCGTTTATCGTTGTGAAAATCATTGCACGTAGCTTGAAAGACTCCTTCTTATAAGCATCAAACACATCTACGCCTTCCTCCCACAACTTCTTCAAGTCCTCAATTAAAGGCGCCAAATAAACATCAATATCGTTCCCTGGCTGTTTTGGTCCAGAAATCATCATAGATAGCATCATATACTTACGTTTCATACATAGCCAGGGAGACAAGTTTTATATTACAAGGAGAACCGGCCACGCACTATGTGTGCTAGTAAGAGTTATATACGGATTGATGTCGTCTATACAAAGCCCAAGCCGTAGGTTTCTCGACTCGCTGCCAAATTGAGGGAACATTTCATCTATTTTTTGCCATTGTGGAGAGTCAGCTGGGTGCCGAAGATATTTCCCATCAGATATTCTCTCATCAGAGTGCCATCTCAACTTCTTCGCTTTTGTTGCACTCGCAAACAAACGTTTAAAATGTGGTATTATTGGAAGATATCACATAACCTTTAAAGGTTGCCTTTTACTTGTCACATCACCACAACCACCTTCTTTTTTCACTTTGTATCGTGCAGTTTTACACTTAGGACACTCACTAAGACCTCCGTACTCATTTCTGTACAGTACGCAGTCATTAGGGCAAGCATGTATCTTCTTATACTCCATACCCATTGTAGACAGGATTTTCTTGGCCTCATACATACGATTTGGAAGTACATTATCCTCCGGAAACATATCACACAATAGTTCAAGTAGCAATGTGAAACTACTATCGGTCCACCCACAAGTTGCCTTTAAGTTAACCAAATGTAATGTTCCTGTCAGCCGCGTGTACTTACTACTACTATACAATGGTGTCTCTGCATCACTCCGCAGGCTGTCATACTCCTGCGACTGCGCAAAGGATTCTGCCTCAACATCGTTAATCATTCTCTCCATTCTATCTTCATCTATGACATCCACAGCTTCCTTCTTGTGTGACGGACAATCAGTTACTTCCTCACCATGCCATATCCACCTTGTGTATCACAGATTTATTCCATCACAAAGTAGGTGATCCTTTATGACATCAACATCCCGTCTACTCTCATTCAAACAATTGACACAAGGACAAAAATACTTCTCATTTCTTACAGGAGCATTCTTTTTAGCGAATTCAATAAATTCGTCCACCCCTTTCTCATATTCTTCACTAGTTCTCAAAGCATTCATCCAACTATGATCCATTTTGTTACCACCTAAGGCATTACCAATAACATTCACACGTTTAGTACAATTCTCAACGACATATGATGGGATTGCCTAATTAAGTTATCAACCCAATTTAGAATTTTAAAATATGAGCTTAATAACTTTATTGCCCCCTCCTAGCCTCATCTCTCCTCTTAAAAATGTTTCAGTGCTATGTAACTTATTTTTTTAATAAGTATATATATATAAAATTAATGTATAATAAAATAAATACAATAAGATTAAATTAAAGAATTTTTTTGAGGTTTGGAAGAATTAAAAACAAAACGAGTTCAATATTAACAAAACAATTTTAAGTTGAGTTCTTCCAAAAATAAAATTGTTTTATTGAAAATATTTAGATAAAAATCATTTAATGAATATTGGGGTTATGGTTTTCTTTTTAAGTTTTGGATTGAATTATTCTTCATAATTCGTTTGGAATTAATACAAGAATTTCTTTGATTTAAATAAATCATATTTTATTTTATTATATATACTAATTAATGGTGCCGGAACAAGACTAATGAAATGGGGTGGTGCCACTATAGGTGTGTATGGATAAATCTCCATTAGAGATTTCCCTAAAACTGAACAACAGGGATTTCTATTATACACAAGTAAATTTATATTTAAACAACAAAATAAACCATTCCCGAATAAATGCAATTTAAGCAATATAACCACACCAAACACATCAGGCTAATATCAACTATCTCAATATAAGCAATATATAATAAACCAACCAGACTAATATCAATATATAAACAAAAAAAATGAAGAAAATAAACCAACCTTACCTGATCAGGGAGGGCGCCCACTAGCTAGTAGAGAAGACGTTGGAGAGAGCCACACTTGGAGACGTTGGAGATCCACGGTGGTGTGCACAACAATGGAAGGACGGAGGTGGAGGAGAGAGCAAAAATCTACCCACTGTGGAGGAGGTGAAGTTGCAGCAGTGACGGTTGCGTGTGTTGAAGAAACAAAGAGGAAGAAGAAGGGAGGAGACAGTGAAGAAGACGGTGGGTGCGTGGGGAGAAGAAGTGCTTGAACAAGGGAGGAGGGAGGAGTTGAAGAAAAAAATAGAGAAGGGCCGACGGTGGGTGCGTGGGGAGGAGAGGAGGAAGAAGAGTAAAGTTGAAGAAAAAAATAGAGGAGGTGTGATAGAAGAACACGCATGTCAGACACTTGTCTGACATGCGCAGGGGACGCCTTCAAATGCCATTTGGGACGCCTAAAGGGGACTTTAGGCGTCCCAAATCCATTTGGGACGCCTAAACCCAAATCCTGGCGCTAAAAAAATTTATGAAATTTATATTTCACGCCAGGAAGCACTTTAGACGTCCCAAATTCAAATTTGGGACGCCTAAAGGTTCACCTACGTATATATAATTACGAAAATGCCACCGCCTCCCTTTTTAACCACCAAATTTTTAATTTGGGACATCTTTGGGGGTGGTTATATCTCAATTCTGTAGTAGTGCAAGTTGTCCCATCTTCTTATTCATATAGGTTACTAACTCCGTATTAGTATTCGCAATGTCCATATGAAAACTCTTTAGAATGTTCTCCATGAATGTTTGCATTACGACACCAAAGAAAAAAGGAGAAGATGTGTTGTCTGGAGTAGAAGACTGTGTGTCATCCATTTGACTAGTTACAGTGTCAGTCCTCTTCTTCTTCTTGGGACTTACTTCTAGAGGAGTCTTCAAAGGAATCTCAATGTTCAACTTCCCAATTTGATTTCTCCCAACTGGTGTTATCCTCTCAATTGGCTCCTTACTCTCAAAGTACCAAATCTTATTCTTCTTGAGAAACAAAGAAATAAGTTGAGGGTAAGGCATTGGAGCGGTAGGTTTTCATTCATACCTATATCTCTTTATCTTAGCAAAGATATATTCTCCTAAGTCTTTTTGTTCTTTGAGAATCAATGAGGCAAATTTTCTGAAATCCCTCTTAATGAAATGTGTGTAGTTGTTGGATTTGTTTGCTATGGCTCTAGAATAGATATACCATAAAACTCTATGAAAATCACTCATATCACTCGGATTGAAATTTAAAGGTCCCACAATCTCATTAGGTCTTAGAATAGGGAATATCTGGTTTGAGTCAAGATTAGGGTAATCATCATCAGGAGGGTCCTCTATTCCTAACCAGGTATTGATTTTGGAAGGTGAGATTAGAATTCTCTGTCCTCTAACCTTAGAAGTCATATCTTCTTCCACATACTTCCTAATAGGATCATTTATAGGTTCAAGGTTACAGTAAAAATGCTTCATAACTTTGGTGCAAAGTGGGAGTTTAACAGACAGCCAGGGCATATATGAATCAGAAGGAGGAGGAGAAGGTTCTATTATTCCTTTGCCTCTTCCAGGAGGTGAACTCTTCTTGGATTGAGCTCTTGTGGCAATAGGCTCCTTAATCACAACCCTTTTCAACTTTGGCTTGGTTTGCAGCTTAGACTTTGCTTTTGGTTTGGGAGAGATTTTTTGTGTCTTGGTAGGAGGAGAGGAAAGTGAATAAGAGGGTTGATATGGTTTAGAGGACTCAAAAGGAGTACTAAGATTTGGGAAATTTTGTCCTCACCATTGTGATTTAAGAAAGATAAGGTTTTTTTGGAAAACAGAGGCTGAGAGTCGATAGATTTAGGGCAGAAGATTCAGAGCAATCTGAGAGGTTTTTGTAAGTAAAAAATCAATAGGTTTTGATGATTATAAGGAGAGAAAATGATTGTGAAAATTTTTTGTGAGGGCACTAGGAGAATCACTTGAGGCGATTCTATGAGAAATGACCGGGTATCAACTGAAATAAACCTAGGGCCCGACATCACTCGAGGGCTTACTCGAGTAATCATCAGCCTTACTCGAGTAGCTACTCGAGTGATCATACCAGAAATTTCAAAATACAGTAATTTTAAGTGCGTACCTAGCATGAATAATATTGTAATTGCCCATGTATATTCCCTCGATCATATGATGGCTCTTTAGGACAAATTTGAGCTGAAACTCAGCAAATTTGTGATCTGCACCCAGATTTACTCGAGGCCTTACTTGAGTAACCAGTGAAGTTCACTCGAGGCCTTCCTCTGGTAATCCGTTTCTTCAACTTCTGACTCTTCATTTCCAACCGTTTTGCCATTTCCTTTGAATTCATTTTAAATTAATGCTCCACGTCATAATTTTCAGGTCATTACTCAAGTGGCTACTCGAGTAACAATTCAATTACTTCAAGTTGTCACTCCAGTAATGGTGGTTACTTGAAGTTGTCCCTCCAGTAATGTTCATTGAATCCTTTGATGCATGCAAAGGCTAAGAGTACTCATATAGCTTCTAATCTAGCCACTGGAGCATACGTTTCCTCATATTCAATTCCTTCTTGCTGATTATAGCCTTTGGCCACCAATCATGCCTTGTTTCTGACAATTATTGCGGATTCATCAAGTTTGTTCTTGAATACCCATTTAGTGCCAATGATCGGATGATCCTTAGGTCGGGGTACCAAATCCCAAACTTGATTTCTTTCAAATTGGTTTAGTTCTTCTTGCATTGCTATAACCTAATCACTGTCTGATAGGGCTTCGTCAATGTTAGAAAGTTTAATCTCAGAAATGAATGTAGAAAAACTAACTTCATTGAAAATTCTATTTCTAGTTTTGACTCCTTCATTCACATCTCTTATGACTTGATCTAGGGGATGACTCCTATTTTATTTCTAGGCTTTAGGTTGTCCTAGTGATTGATCTTCTTCCTTGGTTTGATCAACTTCTGGAATAAGAGATTTAGAGAAATAAATTAACCATTTTCTTGATTTAAAACAACTTCCTGCTCATCATCAATGGTTTTGTTAGAGGATTCAAATTCATCAAATACAACATGAATTGATTCTTCAACAACACATGTTCTTTGATTGAAAATTATGTATGCTTTACTTAGATTAGAATAGCCTAGGAAAATTCCTTCATCTATTTTAGAATCAAATTTTCCTAAGTTATCTTTACCATTATTATGAATGAAATACTTACAACCGAAGATATGTAAATGAGCAAGGTTTGACTTCCTTCCTTTGTATAGGTCGTATGGTGTCTTTCCAAGTTTTGTTCTAATGTAGGCTCTATTTGAAATATAGCATGCTGTGATCATTGTATCGGCCCAGAAAACTTGAGACATATTCTTTTCATTCAACATTGCTCTAGCCATTTCAGTGAGCACTCTATTCTTACGTTCCATGACTCCATTTTGTTGAAGTGTCCTTGGAGCAGAGAAATTGTGATCAATGCCATTAGTATCACAATATTCTTTAAAGGCTTGATTTTTAAACTCTCCACCGTGATCTATCCTGATACCTGCAATAGACATATCTTTCTCATTTTGTACTTTCTTGGCAAAAATAATGAATTCTGCAAAAGCTTCATCCTTTGATGACAGAAAAATAGTCCACGTAAATTTAGAGAAATCATCAACAATGACCAATGAATATAAGTTGCCACCACTCTTAACTCTTGCTGGTCCAACTAAATCCATGTATAATAATTGAAGTGGTCTATTGGTTGATATCTCATTTTTCAATTTGAAAGAACATTTAGTTTGTTTACCCTTTTGACATGCATCACAAATCAAATCGTTTTTGAAATTTACTTTGGGTAATCCAAGAACTAAATCCTTTTTGAGTAGTTTGCCTAGTTGGTGCATGTTGACATAAGCTAGTCTCTTATGCCATAACCAATTTTCATCGGCATTACTCAGAAAATAATTTTTAGAATGACTTCTATTGATATCAAGAGTATAGTAGTTACCTTCCCTTTTTGCTCTGAGCTTTGCCTTGATATTTTTCTTATCAAGTTGTAGTCTTTCTTGTTGATAGTTAGACATTCCTCTTAATCAATTATTACCCAGTTGTCTTTATTTGCACTTTGACTTACGATCAACAAATTATGACACAAGCCTTCAAGATAATATACATCTTTGACTTGTATTCCTTTGTTATTTTTGATTTCACCAATTCCTGCTATCTTTCTGAATTGATTTCCTCCAAATTTTACCTTTCCACCTTCCTTAAGTTGCAATGTGGTAAAACTTTCGAAATCATTGGTCATATGTCTAGAGCATCTACTGTCTATGTACCATTTGTTGTTTTTGGATGCTTTAAGATATATCTGCAGTCAAATATGATTAAGTCTTAAGTACCCACATCTTTTTGGGTCCTTTTGGGTACAGATGACTTTCTGACCATATGAACCTTTAGGTACCTATTTGTTGGTTCCTATCTTTCCTTTCTTCTTATGAATGCATGATGATATATAATGACCTTTTCTATTACAATAATTACAATATGCAAAAGGATTTTATGTATGCACAGAATGCTGAAAATAATTCAAATATGACTTACCTCCTGCTTTCTTTCTTCCTTGTCTTCTATTTAATTTTGGATCATATCCAATACTAGATCGATCATTTACAAAATGTTGAGCTTTTAAAATTACATTTAGCATATCACCTCCTTTAGTGAATTTTTCAAGAGTTTTCGTGAGATCAACATTTTTCTTTTTCAAAGAAGAACAATTTTTGAAATCTTTCTCTAAATTCTCTTTTAGTTCTATTTCAAGAGCTTTGTTTTTCTTTTTGAAAACCACAAGTTCTTTAACTACTTTGATAAATTCAGAATGTAAAGTATTATATTTAGAAAGTAATTCATCATAGGTAGGATTAGAATCAGTTACCTCTTCTTCTGTTTCTTCTTGAGCAACTAGACAGATATTGGCTACTTCCTCTTTATCACTTTCTTCGTCAGAAGAGCTATCTCCCCATATGGCAGATATAAAGGCTTTTTTCTTGTTGTAGAATTTGCCTTTTCTCTTTTCTTTATTCTTCTAAATCATTTCTTGAGATTCTGATATGAAATGTCCTAGCTTTCCACATTCATAGCAGTTGATGTGATCTTTATTGCTTGTTCCTCCTTTCTGAAAGTTTTTGAATCCTTGGCCTTTCTTATAAAACTTTTTGAATCGTTTTATGATTAGGCCTATTTCATCATCGTCAAGCTCTTCATCTTCATCTTGTTCTTCTTCTTTTGCTTTCAGTGTTAGACCTCTTTTCTTCTTGTCACCAATATCATCTAGTTCCCGTTTGAATTTTAATTTACTGTCTGTCATATTTAGAAAGGCTTCTAAATAGAGATGCAACCGATCGCATTGATTCACCTTTTGCTTCCTCAATTGCAGTGACTTTTGCCTCCCAGTCTTTAGAAGGAATATTCAGAATCTTTCATACTTGTGTGTGTTGATCATAGACTTTTCCAAGTGCTGCAAGTTGATTAACAAGGTGAGTATATCTAAGTTTGAATTCAGCTATCGACTCACCTGATTTCATTCAAAGTAAATCAAACTCAGTAACCAGAGTATTGATCCGATTTTCTTTTATTCCCAAAGTTCCTTCGTGAGCTATTTCCAAGGCTTCCCACATTTCTTTAGCTGTCGAAAGTGTGCAAATTTTGAAGTACTCATTTTGACTCAAGGCACTTTGAATCATTAGAATTGCCTTGCTGTTGAGTGTGATGAGTTTCTTGTCATTCTCATCATATTCTGCTGGTGTCTTGGGAACTCTCTGTGAATCTACAATCTTTTCAGGTTTGTAGTTTCTACTCTCAATCACATCCCAAAGCCCATATTCAGTAGCCATTACAAAGACTCTGAGCTTTGCTTTCCAGAATGAGAAGTGTTCACCATTGAAACCTGGAGGTCTTGTGATAGAAGCTCCGTCGAGAAGAATTCCTTCACCCATGCTTACTATTGGATCCTTCTTAGGCTGTTAAACCTTAACAAGAAAACTTATGCTCTAATACCAAATGTTAGTGCAAGTGTTTCACCCAAGAAGGGGGTGAATTGGGTGATACCAGAAATTTCATTGTGTATGAGAAAATTAACAGAATATTTAAAGTAGTTAAGAGCAAAGAGAAATATCACCGAAGAATACACTATATCCAGTCCTCAGAGCGTCTTTAAGAGTTCTACTATATTCTCTAAGATTCAGTGGGCTCTTGGCACCTCAGTGCATAGCAAGTTCCTTCACCTGGACACTTGCTCCCCCTTACACGTTGTAATCAAATCCCTAACTCAAGGTTCCATAACCTTAAGTTATCTCAATAACAAATATTGAGTTTGTAATGAAAAACTCTCTCAGAGCAAATATATAATCACTAAAGTACAATGAATGAATATAAGAAAACAGAGCACAAAGAGTATGTTGATCGATGTGTGATTACTTGTTCTCAGTTATTGCTGTTGTTCTTTGAATGCTCCATATATATAGATGATTTGTGGTGTCTGTAATATCCTGGATTTTAATCAAGGATTAATAACTTTAAGTGATGTAATTAATGGTAAATAAGTATTTTGAAGTATATGTGGTGCAATGTGAAATGAAGGCAATTATTCATAATTTAATGAGTATTGTACCCATCAGGGGTAAAACGGTAAATTTACCAACCGTCTGGTTAGTTGCTGATGAGGAAACCCCTTAGTAATCAAGATCAATGGTTGAGATTGAAAGATCAAGGGGTGGAATCTTGTGTGAACAAGTCTTTATGCACTCATAAGAGGAAGGATGTGATGATGCCAAGCGGCTAAATAAGAGCCATTGGATGAGTCAACATTTTCAAACTCTTCTCTCTCTCTCTCAAGTCGGTTTGTGCATGGGAAGAAGGAAGAAATGATCATCACCTTCACCTACTCACTTCTCTCTCCATTCTCTCCATTTTTCGCTGAAGTTAAACAAGAAAGAGAAAGAGAAAAGCTTAAATCTTGGTAAGTAGAGGTCTTCATAAGCTTATGTACCCTTCATTAATGTTGATCAAGAGATTGAGAGCTTGAATTCTATGATTTCAGAATTTCCATTGGTGGTGTTTGAGTGTTGGATAAATCTGAAAGTTGGTGAGATCAAGGTGTTGATTTCAGCAAGTTTAAGAGGTAGGTGTATGATAAACTTTGGTGTGAATGTTATGGTGTTTGTTTAATCAATGAAAATTCTGGAAATTTAACCTAATTATGATGTTAAGCGAAGGGTAGATTTTGGTGAGAGTATCACTGTTCATTTGGTCAGTTTTGACACTTGGGAGTGATTAGAATTGATTTGAAGTTGAGTAAGGGAGATTGTTAGAAAGAGGTATTGAGTGGTTTGATGATTTAGAGGGAGAATGTGTTGAATGAGTTGAAATTGGGTTGTTTTTGATTGCCAATGGGTTCCTTGTGTTGGAATAAGTGAGAATGAGCTTTGACACAAGTTTAAGAACCATTGGAGTGCATTTGGTGAATTTTGGTAAATCATATCAGTTGCTGCGTTTTGGGTATCTGAGGTGATTTCTCGAGTGAGGGAAGAACTCACTCGAGCACAGGATAAACGTGCTCGAGTGAGCATGTTTGTGCTCGAGTGAGGGTGCCTGAATGCACTGGGGGTGAGTGTTGCAAGTGATCACTCGTGGGAAGTTTGCCAAGAGTGCGCCTGGCACTCGCGAGCATTGGGTGATCACTCGAGCAGTAGGATTTGTGCTCGAGTGAATCTGTGCCTGGGAGTGGAGTTACTCTCGGGTTGTCACTCGCAGGGCCTCACTTCCATGGTGCTCGAGTGCTGGCGAGGTCTCTGCTCGAGCACAGGTGCTTGTGCTCGAGTGAGAGTGTAGGTTTGTCGCGGGAGTTGCTCTCGGGTAAGCACTTCCTGTCTCACTCGCATGTGTGCTCGAGTGAGATCGAGGGTTGTGCTCGAGCACGGTCTTCTGTGCTCGAGTGAAGGGACCAAAAATCAGTGTTTAGCTTTCTTGTGAGGGATCTTTGGGGATAGTTATTCCAACCCTTTAGGCATATGTTTAGGTATGTAATGGCCATCCAAAGAGTCCAAATGAATACCAACTTAGAGTGTTATTGAATTAAGAACTTGAAAAAGGAAATTAACCAAATGTCCCTATTTTGATTATAGGATTTGATATCTGCTATCCTCGTGAGCCTACTGTGCCAGTGACCGTCAGGAAAGGATCAGGTAGTGACTTTTCTTTCGTACCATTTATGATGCATTGTATGTGTGTATGATCAGTGATTTGTGATAAATTCGGATATTGCGACTTGTGTGGATATGTGTTAGCACCGTCAGTCCAATAGTCCCTGAGTAGCTAACAACGGTTCGGGTAAGGGCAGTGTACCTTCCCGGCGGAGAAAGGGGATGAGGATGAGGTGTGATATATGTGATTATGTGAGCCGAAAGGCTATTTGTGAAGGCCGACGGGCCGTTTGTGAAAGCCGGTTAGCTATATGAGCTATAAAGCTATTTGTATACACTGCCACGCCAATAGTCCCTGAGTAGCTAACAACGGTTCGGGTTAGGGCGGTGTGCCTTCCCGGCGGAGAAAGGGGATGAGGGTGGAGTGTGATATGTGTTGCTGCTGCGGTACATTGATTGCTTACATGTTGTGTGCTTGTATGTGGTATAAATGTTTAGTTACTACTGGGATTCTTTTGAATCTCATTCTTTCCTTTGAACTAACCTTTCAGACAGGGCGAGTGGCTCCAAGGAGAAGCGAGCGACCCGGAGCGGATAGAGTAACTGGGACATTAGTATGGTTTATGTTGGTCATTCATTTTGGATAGGGATTACTGTATTATATTGAGATGTAAGAAGTGTGAATACTTGGTTTTTGTAATCCCCTAATCAGGATTTGAAACTCTATGTGTATATAGATGAACCCGGGGGTTGCCGGGGTTTAAATTACGAACTCTGATATATATGAATGTAAGTTAACTGCACATGTGATTATATTCGATAATTGAAAACGAGACCGGGATGGAAAAGATGTTTTGAAAATTTCGCAAGTTCCTACTGTTTGGTAGGTGATTTAATAAGTTTTGAACTATCCAACGGTCTTAAACCCCTTTTTACTATGTGTTATCGAATCTTAATTACGTTAATTCAGGCGGGGGGTTACAGTGTCTGTGGGTAGAATTTCAAATATGTCCATTAGAGTCAGGCAACAATGGTTGACCATTCTTCTAATTTGAAAACTATCCATTTGTGGTTGGTAGCGGTAGGTGAGCGTTCGGACCTTTTATTTGACTTTTCACTTCTGGCTTGATCTCTTCATTGTTTCTCTATAAATATACTTAGGATACTAATACAATGAATGGTTAATCATATAGAAAATAATTCAACAAACATTGGATTAAAGATAAGTTTTCTGGAATTTATTACTCGAGTGGCTACTCGAGTGATCATGCTCATTACTCGAGTAGTCCCTTGAGTAATCCTATCAAAAAATATGTCAGAGAGTAATTCAATATTTTTCATAAAATATAACTCGGGTAAGACATGGAGTAAGATACATTACAAACCTTAGAAATACTCGATTACTCGAGTGGCTACTCGAGTAGCCATGTCTTTTCTTCACAAGTTACTATAGTGCTCCCTCGAGTAAGATATCAAATAAGTTTACAGATTACTCGAGTGGTCCCTCAAGTAATGTCATTCAAATCTTGGCTGAGAGTTTGCTTACCTGATTACACGAGTGACCCCTCAAGTAATGCTTCAAATAACTCTGCAGATTACTCGAGTGGTCCCTCGAGTAATGCCTTTTTCTCATTGGTTACTTGAGTGGCTACTCGAGTAAATTGTGGCATTACTTGGCCGAGAGCTATTGGAAGAAATTTGCTCTGGTTACTCGAGTAATGCCTTTTCTTATGTGTTACTCGAGTAATGTTTCATATAACTTTGCATATTACTTGAGTGGTCCATCGAGTAACTTCTTCCAAATTTTGTCAGTGCCTCTCTGGAACATTTTCACCAATATTACTCGAGTGCTCACTCAAGTATCATGTTCCATTACTTGAGTGCTTACTCAAGTAAACATAGACAAAAACTGCCAGTGAGGTTTTTCCTTTGCCCTTTCTCTCAGATCTTCTTTATTACTCCAGTGCTTACTTCAAGTAATACTTTATCTGCCATTTATTTACTTTGTTCAAATTCATTTGTTATCATATCCTCTTTTATCATTAGTCCAATCTTTGTTATCATCAAAACATATGGGATCTAACAGAGCTAAAGGAAGTACAGACCAGGCAGAATGATGATAGAGAAAGAAGAAATAATGATGTAGGGTAGGAAGAAATGTAACAATAGCCCGATGGACAATAACAACAACAAAAGCAACAAACATAGCTCCAAATACCTCATAATGATCAAGATAGACAAGCTAGATAAGTTGAAAACATGCAATACTGGAACATGAGGTTTTACAAACAACAACCTCCAGTATTCGAAAGAAGTTTTAATCCTCAGGTGGTTGAAGACTAGCTTGTCATACTAGACAAAATTTTCAAGGTGATGCAATGCTTTACTGAAATAAAAGCCCAAACAGCCATCTATAAAATGGAAAGAGATGCTGATAGGTAGTAGAAGAATACAAAGTTGATTTTACAGGCCAGGAATATTCCTATCACTTGGGAGTTATTCCAAGAAAAGTTTAACAAAAAGTATATTTTAAGGTCTGTCAGGATCGAGAAAGAAGTAGAATTCTTGTCACACAAACATGCAAGTCATGAGACTTTCGATGAATATCTATCAAAATTCATCAGCCTGTCCTAATATTCTTCTTATTTGAGATATAGAGATGATGAAAGTTGGAGCTCTGACATGGTAGTAAGAGAATTAAAGCCAAAACTGAAGGAGAAGCTGGTCTCCAAGCAATTCACAGAATTTAATTTGGCTGTGGAGGTATGTCGAATTATTGAAAGTAACATGATGAACTTGTTTTTGGCTAGACATGGGATAAATTATAGAAGTACAGGCCATCAGAGTTCTTCTCACAAATAGAAGAGCTAAGGGTTCTTGCCTAGAAAAGACAACAAAGGATTATCTTAGCCTGAAAATCACAGTTCTCAAGGACCTCTAGCACCATAACCATGCCCTCATTATGTCAAACTACATAGTGTAGACCTTACACTAGTAGACAGATAATTTGCTATTCTTACATGAAGCCGGGTCATTATACTAAAGATTGTAAATAGTGGCTAGCAGAGCTAGACCCGAAATTAGGGCAGCGTGTTCGCCATGACACATGAGGAGGCATCGAAATCACCCACAATGATCCAAGGTATAATTTAACTCAATGGTAATGTAGTACAAGTATTATTTGATTTTGGTGTTGGCCATTCTTTTATTGCATTGGATTGTGCTAGACGCTTAAGGCTGAACATTTATGAACTATCATTAAATCTGGTTGTGTCTACACTTATGGGTGTCAAAACTGTCACAATAAGTACTTGTTTGAATTGTATGGTAAATGTTGAGAACAATGATTCCGTAGTAGACTTAATTTTTCTGCTATTCCATAAACTTGAAGTTATACTAGGGCTTAATTGGTTAATGGCAAATAATGTGCTATTAGATTGTAGCAATAAGAGAATTGTATATTATACTCTGTAGAAAGATATCAATGCAAATTAATCCCTTTTTCCTGGCTCTAACCTCGTCCCAAAATGGGTAAACTGTCCGATCCTAAAATTTCCAAATTTATAAAGTAATGAGTCATTACTCATTCATAGACTCTTTCCAAACTTAATTTGTTAGTTAAGTTAGCTTAAAATTATAAAATGACCAAAATGCCCCTAGAGACCCAATTTAAGTTCTTTGTACCCAGTCCAATTGTAATTTTTCAAAAATTATGACCTAGCTAACCCTACACAATTTCACCTGTAGAATCCATTTTTAACCTTAGAAATTCCAAATTCACTATCAAAAGACAGTTTTGCCCTTGGTAGCCCTTATTTAGGGTTTTCCAGGTAATTTTATCATTTCACATTCTAATGCTTTTCACACTTCATTATCAACATGAACCTTACACAATTTTCCATTCTAAACTCAATGGAACCATCAAATTGATGAAATTCCAGCTCCTTCCCTTAGAAACAGTTCTGATCGAAACTTAAAGGGAAAATGGGAAAAATGTGATTTTATGATTCAACCCTTTAAACTCCTTCCTTTTCACTCCTAATTACTTGTTTAAATTTTTAAACACTTATTATACATGATTGATGGAAATTTGGGAATCATAACCCTTTAGGGTTTCATGATCCCAAATTTACAAAATTCACCAAAACAATCACAAATGAGGCCAATGTCATCAATAACCACCACCACAACAACATATGAACCAAGAGGATTAAATTTCTTTAGATTACCTCTTGATTCTTCAAATTTCTCTCTCTAGGCATCAAGATTTTCTCTCTCTTCTGTTGAAGTTTTGCTTGCTACACATGATTTCCAAGAGGGAAAAGAACTTAGAAGAGTTTTCCTATGGATTGAGAAGCTTAAGCACTTGAAACCAAGATTTCTTACCTTGATTTGTGCTCTTGAACCCTAGCTCTTCCTTTCTTGTTCTTATTTTCTTCAAGCTCTTTCTCTCTCTATTTCTTTCTGATTCATCCAAAAATAAGAGCTAAAGGAGAGATGAGAATTGTCATAAAATTCCTACTTCATCTCTCATGAAATAATATATTAAATCCCATTTTTTCCATGTGCCTTTTCTTTATGACTTCATATTTAATTACTTGGCTCTAATTAATTGCACATGCAATCATCATCATCCAAGTAATTATTTTTCTCCAATATTTCCCAAATCTGCTGAAATTATAATGAGAAAAGGAAAATATAATTGCTTCATGAATTATCATGTTTCTCTTTCCATTAATTCATTAATTCACCTTTTACTTTTTGACTTTTTCTAGCACTTTTACTTGGCCGCAATTGCTCTTAAATTGGGATATTTATCCCCTAAATATTTATTTTCCCCTTCTTTTCTTCATTTGGTTGAAAATGGCCCCAAATTTTTGGGAAAATAATTAGCTCATGTCTTAATTGGAAAATTACCATTTTGTCCTTATATTTTTTCATTTAATTGTGACTTCTTTCTTTTCACCTTATTTTGACTAACTTTTACCCCTTTTATTTAGCCAAAAATTTTATTCTTTTATCTTCCAAATTGGTGCTTACATAATGGGATTTTTTGAAGACAAAGATTGGGTTTATATATTCCTTTAGCCAAATTTTCTTATAACCGCGACTAGGGTTATATTTTTCATTCCAATTACACCAACATTCACTATTACATTTCATTAATTGCCATAAATATTTATAAGGCATATTGGTGAATAAAAATGGGGTGTTACAATTTTTACAATTGATTATATTCATTTCATTAATATATGGAATTGATGTATAGACTAGTGTGTCTTGAGGCTGTAAGACTTGTCATGTGTTTAGAGTTGTACCAGGTAGTGATATGAGGCCATAAGCTCTGATAGTGTATATTTATATGGGATAGTGTATCGGGCAGTGAACTTGCATACTTTATGATTGACTATTGTTACTATGGAGATTCTTGCGAGTTTCCATTAAATGACATATAGCTAAAGTGACTAACACAAAAGGCAAGGAGGTAGTTAGGACAGATAAGTAAGGTGTTAAAGAAAGACAATCTTCTTTATGTTAGTTATCTGTGTATGATTTTGATTAGACTTAGGTATTTTGGTAGCCTCGTGTGGCTACGTGGGTTGTATATGTATATGAATGTACATGGCTATAGTCGTGATAATACTACATGATAGTATTAGTACACGTAATAATGGTATTGGTATACCTAGTAATGTTGTGGTATCAGTGAACATAGTAGTGGTATCTGTACACCAAGTGGTGTATCAGTGCATATAGTACTAGTATTAGCATACTAAGTGGTGGTATCAATTCACATAGTGGTGGTATCAGTACACAAAGTGGTGGTATCAGTGGTATCAGTGCACATAGTGGTGGTATCAGTAGCATAATAGTGGTGTCTGTAATATACTGAAATTTCAAAGCATGTACTGTTGGTGTATGTACGAATTTGCTAGTTGAATGATCTAGTATAAGATATATATATATTATATGTATATAAGTATACATTTTGTATGGAAACTTGGTCACAATTTAAGACACTTCATAACCTCTTGAAGGCACCAAAATAGTGCCATTATAAGAGACTTAGTGGTGCTTAGCGCCATATTGAGCGATAAGTACTGTATGAATACCCTACGTTCACTAAGGCATAATGGTACACAGAATCAGCAATTCTCGGAGACACAGTGCTAGATGGCAACATCTTGTGGTCTCCAGGGACATATTGCACTCTCTGGGTAGCCTCTAAGACACATGGCAGCAATCTGGGGCAAAGTGACATGAGTCACAAAACCAGTAGCCCTATATCAAAAAGTATCTTTATTACAGCAGCTTTATTAAAGTATATTTTGACTTTTTCCCCTAATTAGCCAATCATAGTCAACATTTGTAGTTGGAAATCTGATACAGGTGAAAAAGCCAGTGCAACCCATCGGTCTCTGGTCCAGCTACATGACCAATTTTCCTGAATATTGTATCGAAAGCTGGATGAATTCATTAGATTCCCTTTCCTTTGACAATTGAATTCATCTAACCATGTTAGAAGGGAGAGGAAGACAGAATTTTAGAGGTTCACGGGTACCCTGTATGTTAAGAAAGAACATCCAGAACATAAGATCACCGGTTACCTGATAATTTCCAAAATGGAGCACCTAGCACCTTAACTTTTTATGACAGGTGTTATAATTTATTAAAATATTCTAGCACCTATATACATCCCTAAAAATTCAGCCAAGTCCTAAATAATTAGGGAAAAATCAGAAAAATATCAAGGGAAAAGAAAGAAGGGAGAAGCTTTACATTCTTGAGTTCTATAGTCCATTCAAAGCTGAAAATCATGTTTCCAGCTTCTGGAGCCTTCAGAAATCTTCTTCTACTCATCAATCACAATGTTTCTACAATTTTGGAATTCTAATTAGAGGTATTTCCTGACATCCTGTCGATGGAAGCACTCAAAATCAAGAACCGATCTGATAATCGCATAGAGGTAATCGTAAGCTTCAATTTGAGTATAATGTCTTGCTATTTTGAGGAGTACTTTTGGAGTTGTAGGACCCCTAAGGCTTCATTCAAGAGGGTGAATTTAAGCTCTAATGGATGTTTGATGTTGAATATATTGTTAATTAAGGGCTAATGATAGTTAAAAACATGTTTGGAAGTTGAAATTTGCAAAAGCACACCTTATGTTCCGTAAGGTAAGATTCAACCAGCTTATGTTTTTGGGGTTAGAGCTGGATTTTGATCAATTCGATGCTATAAATGGATCTATGGCTGAAATTGTATAGGGATAGGATGTGGTTATAATTTTTGGATAATTGATTAGAAAACCCTAATTTTGGAATTTCAAGTGTTGTTGAAGAATCTGCCAGATTCATTGTAGTCTACTTGTGAGATGTTTTTGAATAGTCAAACTTTGTCTATGGCTATGATATTTTACATGGTTGTATTAGACACCCTAAGCTTTCCAGTGATATATAATATGAGTCATTTGGCCTTGTTAATTGTGATTATGCCCTGTTGAAGTTGACACACAAACACTGGAATGTATTTTCTGATAGTGATGTTGGTTGTCGGTTCTTAAGGTCTTGGCCCTGTATCTAGCATAGAGGGGTATTTTTCCTTGAAATAGGACTTTAAAATATTTAGGAAAATTATAGTCAGGTCCCAGGCAAGAGAACAAATAAAAAAAAAGGTCCCTTGAAATCTCAAAATGAAAAAAATGGTCCCATTAACAACTCCAAGTGTGGGTCATTGACAACACCAAGGGCTATTGACATGTTCTTGGGACCATTTTTTCATTTTGAGATTTCAAGGGACTATTTTTTCATTTTTTCTCTTGTTTGGGACATGACTGTAATTTTCCCAAAATCTTTCCACAAGACTTGGAATCGCCCCATTTGGAAGTTTATAGATTAAGTTATGAATTTTCAAAGTTGGGTGTCAAATCTGCCAAGTGAGGATGACCTACGGATTTAAAGTGTCTAAGGTCAATTGAGTTAAGTTTGATTCCAAAGGATAAGGGCATGTACTAGAAGCTAGTATTGATCTCATTTATTGCCATTTGACATAATGTACTAGACTTAGAAGATGTTTAAAGAAGTAATAACACATGCATCATGGATTCTATCTAATAGGATTTGATCTTTACCCGGGCCAACCAAGAGACTAATAAATAAGGATCAGAACGGCGTTCAAATAGTAACTTTTTCTCTTACATACTATGCAATGCTTTGCATGTGTGTTTTACCATCAATGTGATTCTATTGAGCATGTTAGTATACTGGGTGGACGCCCGTGGCATATGAGCAAATAGTGGGTGGACGCTCGTGTTTGTGACCAAGCACTATGGTTATGTGTTATGTGTATGTTGTGCTACATAATAAAGTGTTAAATGCTCTTGAAATACTCATTGTGTTATGGTGGTTTATATAACATGCTCTGTACATTTGCATTTTATATGATTGAATGTCTGTGACTACTTAGGTTCTCCCAAATCTCATCCTTTTTCAAAAAATTTATTATATAGCAAAGACCAATGGCACGAAGGGAAAAAACGGTAAGCGCTGATGAATAAAGAAAGGAGTCGAGGAGATGAAGTTATTTTGTTAATTATCTGTAATATTGATATTTTGATAACCATAAATGACCAGACGAGCTTGTATGTATATGAATACTTATAGATGTATTAGTATGGATGGTATAAAGTGGTATAAGAAAACTCACTTAATTGTTTAGAATATTTACATATTTGATAGTGTCGACCCTCGTAAAGGTAAGATCTATACATAAGATAAGGTTATCAGTACCCAAGTGTGGTATTAGAATTATCAAAGAGCAGTGGTATCAGAGTGTGCAATCATAAGGATTGTGTCAATATTGATATTTTATTATCATATACAAGGAAATTTAGAAATAATTCATACGTATACTTTAAATAAAGGGAGGTTTGACAATATCAGTACATACAATAGTGGTATTATATTGATATTGTGCTTGGTAATAAAAAATGAGGATGGGCATTTGCATGATATGAGCCCATTACTTAACTAATGAAAGATTAGGTAAGTGTATAGAAACACTCTGATAATAATAAATGGAGCTAAGGATTGGTAAGTCATAATGAAGTTGCGAACCACTATACAACTGTTTTTGAAAGTTTTGATTTTATAGAAAAGCCCGATCAATTATAGGTTCGAACCTTATGTTTAGGTTACATTTTTAAATTATTTTTTAAAGTGTTTTTTTTTCAGGATTAAAGACTTGCTCAGTGGTTCAAATTCATTATAGACGAAGCTTATCTGATAACTTTGGAAATTAGAGTGTCACAGTTTAAACCAACCGCTACAAGATATGCATATGTAGCTTAGACCTTCTAGGAGCATGTTGTAGCGGTTAATAAACAACTACAACTATCATTTGAGTTTGAGGGATTAAATATTTGGGAAATATTTTTTTGTAGTGGCTGGCAAACTGCTACAAATATTGTCAGGAAATGAAATTTGATAATTTAGAGCAAAATTTGTAGTAAATTTCAGAAATTTTAAAAAAGAGGCTAAACATTTGTAATACAAAAGTAAGGAGAGTATCATTCCCATGAGGATTGATCACTTGTAACGGGTGTAAATGATCTATTAAAAAGTGCAAGTATATACTATCATAATCAAGTAATACAGAAGTAAGTAGAGTATTGTTCCCATGAGGATGGACCACTAAGTACTAAAATTGTGTAATTTTAATTCTATTTAGTCGATCGATTTAGTTGGTGATTGAGAAAATGATTAAATATAAGTGCAAATAATATGAAAACAACTACAAGAAAAAGTTCTAGGGGTCAGATTTCGTTTCAAAAATTTCGGATTGAATCATTTATCTATTATAGCCCAATTTATTCCACATGATTGATAGTCGAGTTTCCCTCATTTAATTACTAGCCTCTTCCAAGGTCAAGCAATTATATAATTAATTGCTAATCTAATATATTTCTATATGAATTTAAGCAATTAATTATGCATTAAGATTTATGGAACTCATTAAGACTATACAACTCATATGAATATATTCCAATTTCATATGCAAATTATGGTTTTAATTATAGGGTCTACACACATCTATCTCCTTCTGGTCTCAACATACATATTGAAATCATTCAAAAGATGGCCAATCAAATGAAAGCATAAAGAACAATAATTAAAACTCAATAACCCTAAAACTCAATCACGAAGGATAAATTAAAACTAGATTTAATAACCAACACTTTAGCTACTCATGGAAGAAAAGGAAGATGAAGCTTGATAGGAGGATGAGCAACCAGCTATGGAAATTGCAGCACCACGTCTTTCTCCTTTCCTTTCTTTGTCTTTTGCTTCGGCTATTCCCTTCTCCATATCATGTCCATAACACTCCCCTCCATTCCAGCTGCCTTTCTCCACTCTTTTATTTCGTGTTTGCTGCTCCCCATTCGGTCCACCTCTTCCTTTCTTTTCTTTAATTCCCCTTCAACTCGATCCATCTCTTCCACGCTATTCAATTCAGTTCACAGCTCCTCAATTTCATTTCAATTCCAGTCAACAGCTCACCCTTTTCCTTCAATTATCCCCTTTCGGTTCAGCCCATCTCCAATGCCCTGGTCAACAATTTCGGGTCTTCCTCTATGCCTCTTTTCTTTCTTTTTAACATTCGGTCCAACTTTGTCTTTATTTTTTCATTCAGTTCAGGCCCTCTTTTTTTCATCAATTTGGCTCTTCAATTCTTTTTTTCATTTCAGCCGCCTCTCACCAAAACTATGGTCCCCACTTCCTTTCCTTCTTCAATTGTCTTTAGGTTAAAATGTGAGTTGTGCCTTGTTTGGATAAGAGGCAAGAATCTATTTTGGCATTAGGTAGACAATTGTAATTACCAAACAAGGCTCTTACTCATTTAATCTTCTCTTAGAAAAAATGTGAAATTAATTTCTGCACTTGTGATGTTCCACTCTTGTCGTTCATTGAGCTCCAAAATAACATCTTTGACCTTGAACACTTGACAAAAATTGTGCAACATTATCACCTACAAAATTAGATTCACAAAGGTAATATCTTTTGCTCACAATTAAAGAATAATGTAAATAAAAAATATTAATTAAAAATATTACAAATTAACCACTTTAATTACTAAATTATCCTTTCACTAAAGTCTCACATTAATACTTGATTATGCCCAAAATATTCAATTAATTCTCACAAAAGCCTAAGATTAATTAGTAAAAATATACAAATATTTAGCTCTATCAATTTCCCCACACTTAAGCTTTTGCACTCCTGAGTGAAACATTAAACTCAAGACTAGACAAAGAGCGATGAAAGTTGAAAGGATAGGCACGATCAAGCTTCAAGAATCATACTTAGTCAAATAATAAGGTATCCTCCAATCCAAATTCAATGAACATACCGAAAATTGAAGTAGCTATAGCAATGCAAGGTTTAATTACAATGAGCTTAATTGGAAACCTTAACTAGGATAAGTGTTTACACTCTTCTCTCATATAGGGTAGTTTTTCACTCGCACCCACTTTGACCACACTATACCAAAGGCTTGTAATATTTCTAGGCTCTCCACTACTTGCAACAATGGTATAAATAAATCCAAAGAACTTTGTAGGGTTGTAATGTTGAATAGGCCAAATGATGGAAAATGTAACAAATACTATGCTTGCACCAAATAATTTGCTAGATCACTTAGCACTATAGAACTAACTTAATTCACATATTTTACCATTGTGCCTTTATTTCTTTCTTTGAATTTTTTTTATTCACACTTTTTGTCTTCTTTTTCTTCTTTTCTATTTTCTTTGTTTTAACTATTCACATGGCATTTTTTTCCTTTTCTTGTCTAATATATAAAAGTACTCTCTATTTATTTTAATAGTGCTAGGAAGAACTTGATAAAGGATGCAAACATAGCATTTGTATAATGAAATAGAAACGAAAGTGAAAGGCTCAAAGGAGTAAACAAAGGTGAAGAATGATTGGTTTGTGTTTAGGTTAGAAGGTTTAGAAATGAATGCCAATGTCATCTCTATCCATACCATTGCAAAATGTAGCCTTAAGCAAGAAACAAAACAAGTTCTAGAGAGCAATAACCTAAGTCGATAAATCACACAATGAAATGAACAATTAGGCCCAAAATACCTTCAAACTAGGCTTTTTGTTCCCTAACAAGCTCATCAATATTAAACTATGCATCATTAAAACACTTGAATTTTGTGGCAATTCACTAATTCAAAACAAGTTTCAACCATGAATCCAACTAAGAGTAATTGAGATACTTGATCATGACTAAAGGCATCAAAAATCTTAGTGAATTGGACAAAAAACAATAGAGGACACAAGCCGAAGATAGAGGAATATGATATCAGAGTGAAATCCATTATGAGAATAAATACACTCCCCCACACTCAATCCTTACATTGCCCTCAATGTAGTGCACAAAAACAAAGAACCTAGACATACTTATCTCTTGGGTGAAATGAATGTTGTGAAGTCCGAATCAAGATTAAAGCACAACACATCATCATCACAAGGAGAGAGAGAAGACAAGGCATAAGTGGAAATAGTTCTTAGAAATTAGGCATAAGGATATGGAGAGAAGGTTAGTGGAGGATAAGGCTAAACACAAGAGTATGATTCAAAATGGAGCTTATTAAATTGAAAAATGCAATCTAACAAACTACTTTTTACTACTGATAAGTCCCTCCCCCACACTTGTTCAATAGCATATATCATCAAATAAAATAAGGAACAAGGTAAGGAAAGAGACTACCATGTAATCATGGTGGCATGTAGCTAGATAGGAAAATCAAAAGGAAGCTCAGTGTTTTGCTCCTCAACTGTTTAGGCCCAAGTAGGAGTAAAGGTTCCCAAATCCAAAGATAATAGGAATAACGACAACCACCAAGAGAATTAGCCTACAAAGAATTAACAAAAACAATAGTAGTACCTACTCCAAAGATGCCACATGAATCAAATTACTTAAATCCATGGAAAGCATTAGGACAAATGAAATGGCATAATGGTGCATGTAATGTCAGAAGACTAGAGTCAGGTGCATTCGATAATAGTTGCTTCTCAACCCCAATAAAGTCAACTAGTGGCATACAGCAAGCAACACTAGGTATCAAAGAATCAATTTGGATTTTATTAATGATAGTGACATAGTCAAGCACCACTCTATCATGTATTGCACAATCCAAGTTAATAGAATCATTAGCACCATCAAATCCTAATATATTAGGAGGTAAATCACATGATAAGATTTAAGAATAGGAGTAATGAATATGCTTGACATTATTTAGTAAAGAAGTATGATCATCACAAAGCATAAAACTAGGTCCAAGCAATTCAAGTGAATCAAGGTGAATGTCACTTGCCAAAAGCACTATCAATTGAAACAATGGATACATACTTGTCATCATCAAAAATTTGCACTTTGAACTCTTTCAAATAAAGATTGACCTCATGACTAGTGATCAATTATGATTTAACATCTTTATCTTTACTCTTGTGTGAAGTGGAAAGTACAGAATCTACTATAGAATTGGAGTGCATCAAAACACTTTCATAAGTAGGAGAGGGAGAAGAAGAGAAAGATAAAGGAGTTTGATTCTCAACATCATGCATGGCATGTATATCACTAAGTTCTAGAGAATGGTTATCTCTACTTCTATGAATTTCAACAAATTTAGGATATTTCTCATCAATGCAATCCATACACATTGTATTTTCATCACAAGAACATGTAATTTCACCACTAGCATCATCATTATCATGCAAATCATCGCTCAAAGCATCATGCAAAGAAGTAGAATCATTATAAGGCATAAGCTCATTCAATCTACCACTATTAGAATCAATGGGTTGAGCAATTACATATTCAAGCATTAGAGGGAATTCAACAATTATTTCCTCATCCACCTCATTATCACTCAAATAATGAATTACTTCATCAATCAAAGTAGTATGAGAGTCAATTTTTATAAGGATAAGATTGTTACCAAAGGCTAAGAAAGATTCTTCATTGCTCTTTTGTACTTGCTTCACTTCTTATACTTGGATGGATGTATTGGATGGAATAATTGAAGGTTGAGAACTCTCTACATGTGAAGTAGCATAAAGCTCTTGATTTTGGGTTCCTTGTTCCTCCTTTTATAGGTCTTGAAGCTAATGGGTTCCAACTTTACCTCTCATCTTTACCCATAGCATGTGATCATAGTATGCTTTGAAGAATTCATCAATATCTTTCAATTGCTCTTCTCTCTCCTTAGAGCTATCAATTGTTCCTTGATACATGAGTAACTGAAGGTATTGCTCTTGAAGTGTCTCATACTTTCTTGTTAAGGAACTTGTTAGGAAATCCATGCTGTGAGGTGAGAAAATGGTACCCAATCCACTAGGTTATGGGCCATGAAATGGAGGTGGAGGTTCAAGGTAGGATGGTGGGGAAGGTTCACAAATTGGTGGGTGAGATAATTGGAATGAAGATTGGAATGAGGGTTGGCATGGTGAGTAAGAAGGTAGATGGTTTATAGGGTGGCCTTTGGGGTGAAGGGATAGGGTCAAGATTTAGGTTACATGGTAAGTAACAAAAGTCATGTTGAGGTCTATATGGGGGTTGTAGGGAAAATGAAAGACTATGGAAAGGTTGGTGTGGTGGAAAAGATTGTTAGGGATAGAGTTCATGATATAGGTTGTGGAAGGATAAATCATATTCTTGACTATTGGAACTTCTCTGTAGACTCTCCAACTTGGCTTAAGCAAGCTCAAATTGATGTCGTATGGCTTCTAAGCTTTATGAAAGAGGATCTTTCATTCTAGTAGTGTTACCAAGAGGTTCCCAAGGATGAAGAATGCAAAGTTGCTTACCACAAAACAATAGTAAACCACACAATGGCTATTAAGAACATGATAGCAAAGCAACAAAAATGCAAAAAAAAAATATTAAAGAATTTTATATGCAAATGGAATGCAAAACAACTATGAACATGAAAAATTAACTAAACCACTACTTAACACTTCAACAACTAACTAAGACAAACTCAAAAACACACTACCAATCAAGAAAAATCAAAGAAAACCCAAAAAAAACAAACCTAATAAAAAACCTAAAAAATACCAAAAAAGAAATAAAATTCAGAAAAGTATAGCAAACCTTCAAATTTGGCTAAAATCTAGAAGACCTAATATCTTTAACTATTAGTCTTACTTAGAATGCTGAAAAACTTTAACCTGTCAAATTTCATAATTTTCTGAGCAAGAATATTTCAGTTCCAGCAAGACAGTGCTAATCAAAAATCAGAATTTCGCCAAAATTCAAATGAGTGCTACATACATCCTATCAAACTAAAACATAGTATGACAACTAAAAAGAATGCTTAACTAATTAAAACCTTGACAATCATCCTCCCCAGCAACAGCACCAATTTGATGAACCCATGTCGTGTGAGTTCACAAAATAAAACTAGGTTTGAAAATGTAGCGTAGTAGCTCAACCTAGGTCATTCTTGTGAGGAGATTAATTTTCAAGTTTCTAAGTAGTAAAGTGATAAATACCTTAAAGTTATGACAAATAATTTGAGAAATTGCATTTTTAAACTAATGAAGTAATCTAATCTAATTTAATATTTTTGTATTTTTTGGTTTTCAAGACATAAAAACAAACGGAATTGAAATTAACACTAAAAACAAAGTAAATTTAATAAACTAATAATGAAATGAGATTTCCTTAAGTTAAGGTTTTAGTCTTCCTTACTTGCTAATGATTTGAATTCCAAAATGAGCCAAAAGGATGGAACTAAGCTACCACTAGCTCCATACTTGCAATAATCATTTAATTCATCCAACGAAGCAATTAAATGAATACCACCAATTAATTGTGACTCAAGGAGATGAATAATTAACTTCCAATTCTAAATTGTAATTATCATTACAGCAATTCAAAATATTCAGCTTAATCATTTAAATCCATTCAACCGAGTCAGAATAAACAATTCAACCTACTCCTAATATGAATCTTACAAAGCTTAATTAATCAACTCCTAGCTCAACCACCAAATTTATTCATTTGGCATAGAACAATCTATATCACAATTACATACTTAACCAAGCTACATAATTATGAACTAGAAAGAGAGGTTAAAGGAATTCCATTAAAGTTTAGAAGCTCAAACCATTACCCAACTTAAAGAAATCACCAACGCTTTAGCTACTCATGGAAGAAAAGGAAGATGAAGCTTGATAAGAGGATGAGCAACCAGCCATGGAAATTGCAGCACCACATCTTTCTCCTTTCTTTTCTTTTAGTTCAGTGTTAATTCCTCTCTGTCTTTTACTTCAACTATTCCCTTCTCCATATCTTGTCAGCAATACTCCCCTCCACTCCAGCAGCCTTTCTCCACTCTTTTATTTTGTGTTTGCTACGCCCCATTCGGTCTACCTTTTCCTTTCCTTTCTTTAATTCCCCTTAACTCGGTCCAGCCCTTCCACGCTATTGAATTTGGTTCACAACTCCTGAACTTCATTTCAATTTCGGTCAACAACTCACCCTTTTCCTTCAATTATCCCCTTTCTGTTCAGCTGATCTCCAATACCCTGGTCAACAATTTTGGCTCTTCCTCTATGCTTCCTTTCTTTCCTTTTCACATTCGGTCCAGATGCTATTTTGAATCAATTCGGTCAACCCTACTTTTTTTCAATTCTCATAGCCATCCCTTTCCTCTCTTTTTTTCTCTACTTCACATTCGGTTCACTCCCTTTTTTGGTTCAGCTCATCTTCCCTTGGGTCAACAAATTCGGCTCCATTCAATCTTCAATTATTCATTCAGTCTAGCTGTGTCTTTATTTCTTCATTCGGTTCAGGACCTCTTTTTTCCATCAATTCAGCTCTTCAATTTATTTTTTCATTTCAGCCGCCTCTCACCAAAACTATGGTCCCTACTTCCTTTGCTTCTTCAATTATCTTTAGGTTAAAATGTGAGTTGTGCCTTGTTTGGATAAGAGGCAAGAATCTATTTTGGCATTAGGCATACAATTGTAACTACTAAACAAGGCCCTTACTCATTTAATCTTCTCTTAGAAAAAATGTGAAATTAATTTCTGCACTTGTGATGTTCCACTCTTGTCCTTCATTGAGCTCTAAAATAACATCTCTGACCTTGAACACTTGACAAAAATTGTGCAATATCATCAACTAAAAAATTAGATTCACAAAGGTAAATATCTTTTTCTCACAATTAAAGAATAATGGAAATAACAAATATTAATTAAAAATATAATAATTTAAGTACTTTAATTCCCAAATTATCCTTTCACTAAAGTCTCACATTAACACTTGATTATGCCCAAAATATTCAATTAATTCCCACAAAAGCCTAAGATTAATTAATAAAAATATACAAATATTGAGCTCTATCAAGAACCAAGTTCAAGTCCTTTATTTAGACCCCCAATATGTGTGTGTTGAAGCTAATTCATCTTATCCATGAATAACTGATTTAAATGACAAATTAAATTTTGATGTTGATGCAAGAGTTACGTGAGGTACATGCATGGTTGATGAAAGTTATCGATGAAAATCAAAACAGACTTTATCAATATAGTAGTCAAGGAGTTCATGGATGTGCAGCTTGCACGAGAGGGGAGGGACAATGAACAACAAAAAGCCCTTGTTGTAACCCTAGATAAGGAAGATGCACATGAGGATGATGGGGACAGTTCTAATTTTTATGATGCAGACGGACAAGTGATCAAGATATTGATGATGCTGTTCATGAGGATGATGATGATGAGGTAGAGGGACCTGACCTGGGGGATAAAGTCCGCACAAGGAATTCACCTAATAATGGAGATGATCATTCCACTCCTACTTTAAATGTATCCCCTATTTCAGTGTCTAAGTATAATGAAGGGAGAGGGGGGAAAAGGGGCTAGCATGGTAGACTAACCATTTGAGAGGCCTGAACAGCTATGTAGATCAAAGAGGCATCTAAAGAGGGTGATCACATCTCCATTTATAGAGTTACAGGTAACTCAAAAGAGGAAAAGGCCAACAGATGATCAGCAAACTTATTTCAACATAGTATCCATAATGTCTAGAGGTTAGAGGTTGAAGTGTAAGTATTAATGTCTTGTGACTGAGTGTTAGGTTCTTATTATATTATCAGAAAAGGTGAAGTGATTACCACATTGGCATTGCCTTTGAAATGATTTGATAGGCCGTTAGTTGACATATTGGATGAACAACTGTCTCGAGATCAGTTGTATACGCTTAGGGGAATTCAAAGAATAAGTAATACGATATATATGGAAAAGAGTATGTATAAAAGATGGTTTGATTAACTTATGGTTAAATTGAATTGGACATATTTCAACCGTTTCTTTGCTGCTATAGGCTATGTTAATAGTGTGTAAGACTTTAATATATGACATAATGTATGTGGGAAGACAACCCAAGCGTCATATTTTTTATGCATGGTTCATGGTAAGTTAAAGTTTGTTGTGTATATGACATGTTTTCATTTGGGAATATTGTGTGCACATGACCCAGTAGTAAGTTTTTTTTTTCATGTAAACAAAGTTGGTAGGTAACCCAATAGGGTGGAAAGTATCCTCAGTGAAGAAAGAATTTTGCCCTGAAACTGTTGGTTACAATATAGGGGACTGTGAGTTGATCATCGGTTTGGAACTTGTGCTTGGCCACTGGTTCTGTGTTGGATTACAAAAAAAAGAGCATGAACTTCTACGTGTTTGACTTTGTTAAGCCTCACATGGTCATTAAGAAGACAAGTAGGAAGGGTGTCATGAAAAATGATTACATATTTATGGTCAACTTAATTGTAAGTGGAGCTGACTGCAACTGGTTGTTGATGTGTTTTACTTCATTTGAAACACCTCCTAATAAGCATAAATGATGTTTTTCCAGAAGGATAAGTTCATTGACATTATGGACATAGTTAAACTTGATCTGATTGGGAAGAAGCTAAAGACAGAAATTATGTGGCCCCCTATTGTTCAACAGAATAATTTGTAAGTTTTCTTATGTTTGCCTCTTACATGATATGTTTCATTGTTTCATTAACTAACATAAATTTTTAATGTCAATGAGAGGATAGGAAGGACTGTGGTGTACATGCTATGATATGGTTGAGCTAGTGGGACCCGAATTTTGACTTGCAATATGGAAATGTATGGTAGCCATTTTTTTCCTCTAAATTGTTGCTTCAAGTGTAAGTTGTCATTGAGGTTTGACTTCTTTGCAGGATGATATTCAGTAATTAAGGAGTGACATTATATGGTGTTTAGTGAATCATCTGCTAAATTTACATTGTGACACATCTTTGGATCTCATACCTTGTCCAAAAAAGACCACAAAAAACATGGTTAATTTATGTTCCCTTCTTAGATTAATGGAAACACTTGGTTATGGAAAGAGTTGTTATGGTTATGTGTATTTTGATGTTGGAAGTGTTATATCTATGTACCCTTGTTTCATTGGTCTGTTAATTATGGTTGTAAAAGCTGATGATTGCTAAACTGCTTACCTGCGTTTCCCAAGTTATGATAAACGTTTATCAATTTACCATTACAATTTCGCAAGTTCAGATAAGATTTTACTAGGTTGTATTACTAATTGCTTAACTTGCAATCCAATTTCTATAGTGAGGTAAAAGCTTTCCCTAGGTTGAGATTACCATTTATCAAGTAACTAGTACATTTTCCCAAGTTGAGATAACAATTTTAAATTGCAATCCAAGTTGCTCAATGAGCAAAGTGGTTTTCACAACTTTTCATTACCCGTTCGCAATTCATCATTACTTTCTACCAAGTTGAAGGAACAGTTTTACATGTTCGTTAACACATTTGTCAACTTCAAATCCAATGTTCCCACAAAAAAATGTTTTCCAATATTGCACTTTGGCTTCATCAGTTCACCATTACATTTTTTACCAACTTTCGCTACGAAATTTGCAGGTTACATCACTAAATTATTAACTTCCATGCCAATTTCCTCATTCATAATAAGTTTTTCACAAGTCTAGATTAGGCTTTGTCAAAGTAACATTACATATTCATAAGCTCAGTTAAGACTTTCACAGGTTAACCAATCATTTCTGAACATGCAATCTAATTTCGCCACTTAGAATAAGGTATTCGCAAGATTAGATTATGATTTATCAATTGGACATTACCATTTTGCAACGTCTTATAAGAATTTTGTATGTTCATTCAATCATTTCTAAAAATGCAATCCAATTTCCCCTATCAAAAGAAGGTTTTCACAAGTTTAGATTAAACTTTATCAATTGAACATTACCTTTTCCCAAGTTGTGCTAAGAATTTCTCAGCTTGATTCAACCATTACTGCTCATGCATTCCAATTTCCCCACTTAGAAGAAGGTTTTCGCAAGTTGAGATTAGGATTTAACAATTTAACATTATATAGTCACAACTTCCTATAAGAATTTTGCATGTTGGTTCTGTCTTATTTGAAAATGCAATGCAATATCTATAGGCATGAAGTCCTTTTTGCAAATTGAGATTAACGTTTGTCAGTTGACAATGCTACATTCACAATTTTTGGTTTTAATTTCCCATGTTGATTTACTAATTTCTCTACTTGGAATCCAAATTCCCCAGTAAAAAAAAGTTTTCCTAAATCGAGATTAGTGCTTATCAAAACACCATTACATTTTTGCAATGTCATAGAAGAATTTCACAGGTTCATTCCTCAACAACAACAAGCCATGACAATATAAGTGTATTTGCAAATTCAATCAAAAGTGGACAAGATCATTGTCCTTCCACAATATATATAACCAACAAAATAATAGTGTAGACAACCTGTACCAAAAAAATGACAAATTGACACTAATGGCCTCTTAATAGGGTATAACCTGACATACACAATAATGGGGTATCAAATGGCATACATAAAAGAGGCAAGCTTCACCCAAGAAGGGGGTGAATTGGGTGATGTTATAAATTTTTCACTTGTGATGATAATACGAATATATATGGAGATAGAGTAGGGTTGAGAGAATTTGGACATAGAGAGTTATACTGGTTCGACTTACAACTGAGGCCTACATCCAGTCCTTACAGATCAAGACATACTAAGATTTCAACTATTCTTCCAAGATTCTATCGACTTTCGGAATGCCACAAAACAACAATCGTTGCCTCAAGGACTATGAGCAGAAATATGCTAATTTCTCTCCTCCTTACAGCAAGTCTTATGTGCATATTTGAAGTGTATATTGTGTAATGTGATATCAAGATCATTAGTGATGGTTTGATGAGTTTTGTGACAATTAGGGGCAAAACGGTAAATTTACCGATCAATTGGTCAGTTATTGGAGAGGAAACTCTTTGAAGATTGGAATCAATGGTTTGGATGTGTTGAACAAGAGATGGAATCAAGTGTGGATGAGTTTACAAGAAATCATAGTGGGAGGAATGAGATTTTGCCAAGTGGCAAACTATGGACCATAGATGAAGTCAACATTTTCAAACTCTTTCTCTCTCCCTCTTAGTCGGCCAAGTGCATGGGAGGAAGGGAAGGAAATGATCATCACTTTCACCAACCCATTTTCTCTCTCTATTCCCTCCATTTTCGCTGAACCAAGCAAGAAAGAGGAAGGAACAAGCTTGAATCTTAGTAGGTAAATGCTCTTGAATGCTCAAAACCTCTTCATTAATGTTGTTCAAAAGGTTGAGAGCCTTATTTCTATGATTTCAGAATCTTCATTGGTGGTATTTGATAGATTATGAAGTTTGAGAGGTTGAGAAATCAAGGATTTGATCCTACCAAGTGGAAGAGGTAATGAATTGATGCATTTTGATAGTTGTGTTCTGAATGTTGGTTTAGTTTAGAGAATTCTGGATTTTTGCCCTGATTTCTGGTAATTCTAGGAAAGATGAATTAAGTAATGTAAAGTGTTGGAATAGATGTTAAAAAGTGTGCAAATGTTAGTGGTATTGATGTGGATTGGAGAAAAGGAAGTGTGTTAAGTTATGGTTTTGGTGAATTTGTGGTTTAGAGAGGAGATTTTGTTATTGGACTGAAAGTTTAGTCATTTTGGGTTACCAATGGGTTTATGGTGAAGTTTTGGATGAGAATGAGTAATGGTATGAGTTATAGGACCATTGGAATTCAATTGGTGAATTCTGGTCAATCATATCAGTTGCTGCGTTTTGGGCATCTGATAGGATTTCTCGAGTGAGGGAAGAACTCACTCGAGCACAGGATGAACGTGCTCGAGTGAGCATGTTTGTGCTCGAGTGAGGGTGCATGAAATCACTGGAGGTGAGTGTCTCAGGTGATCACTCGTGGGTAGATTGCCAAGAGTACGCGTGGCACTCGCAAGTATTGAGGGATTACTCGAGCACAGGGGTTGTGCTCGAGTGCACTTGCGGTTGGAGTGTTGGGATCACTCTCAGGTTGTCACTCGCGGGGTCTCACTTCCGTGGTGCTCGAGTGCTTCTGAGGTCTCTGCTCAAGTGAGAGGGTAGGTTTGTCGCGGGAGTTGCTCTCGGGCAAGCACTTCCTGCGTCTCACTCGTATGTGCTCGAGTGAGAATGGGGGTCATGCTCGAGCACGGCCTTCTGTGCTTGAGTGAGGGGTCTAAAAATCAGTGTTTAGTTTTCTAAAGAAGGATCTTTGGGGATAGTTATCCCAACCCTTTAGGCATATGTTTAGGCATTTAATGGCCATCTAAAGAGTCCAAATGAATACCAACTTAGAGTGTTATTGAATTAAGAACTTGGAAAAGGAAATTAACCAAATGTCCCTATTTTGATTATAGGATTTGACATCTGCTATCCTCGTGAGCCCACTGTGCCAGAGACCGTCAGGAAAGGATCAGGTAGTGACTTTTCTTTTGTACCATATGTGATGCATTGTATGTGTGTATTTTCATTGCTTTGCGATAAGTTCGTATGTTGCGACTTATGTGGATATGTGTAAGCACCGTCAGTCCAATAGTCCCTGAGTAGCTAACAACAGATCGGGTAAGGGTTGTGAGCCTTTCCGGCGGAGAAAGGGGATGAGGATGAGGTGTGACTATGTGATCTGAGGGCCGAAAGGCTGATTGTGAGCCAAAGGGCTATTTGTGAAGGCCGACGGGCCATCTGTGAAGCCGGATAGCTATGTGGGCTATAAGGCTATGTTTACGCACTGCCACGCCAATAGTCCCTGAGTAGCTAACAACGGTTCGGGTTAGGACGGAGTGCCTTCCCGGCGGAGAAAGGGGATGAGGGTGGAGTGTGATTGTGCTGTTGTATGATGATTTGCTTACATGCTTTGTGCTTATATGTGGTATAAATGTTTAGTTACTACTGGGATTCTCTTGAATCTCATTCTTTCCTTTGAACTAACCTTTCAGACAGGGCGAGTGGCTCTAAGGAGAAGCGAACGACCCGGAGCGGTTAGAGCTTCCTAGGGACATTAGTATGGATTTTGTTGGCTATTCATTTTGGATAGGAATTACTGTATAACATTTTGAGATGTAAATAGTTGTAAATACTTGGTTTTGTAATCCCCTGATCAGGATTTGAAACTCTGTGTCTATATAGATGAACCCGGGGGTTGCCGTGGTCTAGATTACGAACTCTGATATATATGAATGTAAGCTAACTGCACAGGTGATTATATTCGATAATTGAAAATGAGACCGGGATAGGAAAGAAGATTTGAAAGTTTTGAAAGTTCCTACTGTTTGGTAGGTGATTTAAATAGTTTTGAACTATCCGACGGACTCAAACCCCTTTTTACTATGAGTTATCGAATCTTAATTACGTTAATTAAGGCAGGGGGTTACACTTCTCCTGTAAGAGATCTAGCCTCTCAAGGTCCCTTTACCTTGAGATTAAGAAATATGAATGAAATGTGTTTTTGACTCTCCTCACATAGTTGAAATGATAAACATTGATGTACAATATGAATACAAAGTATATATGAAAAAATAAGACTCGTGTGTTTGCTTGTATGATTTTCACATTTTGTGTTCTCTATCTTTAATGGTCTTTGAAGCTTTGTATTTATGCACATTGGTTTTGGTCTGTTGAGTAATAACCGTTGGTGGAGTGGAGCGTCATGTTGTGGAGCAGCATGCATACGTTGAAATCTCTAGACAAGATATGGTAGTATGTTTGTAACGTGTGTGCTTTTGATTTTGGATGAAATGATCATGCCAACCGTTGTTGACTTACTGCATGCATCTTAGATTTAAAGATTCAATTTCCTGTTTCATACTTGAAATAGATGTTAAATGAAGTTTAATAATAATAATAATAATAAGTGAAACCATAATAAATAAATAATATTGAACCATGTTCAGATTGATCGTTGTAAGTCTGTTACATTTGGACTTTTTTCAGAGCATTACTTGAGTTCCAACAAGTCTCATTCGAGTGCATTGCATATTTTCCAGCTAGCACTTGCACAAATTCATCCTTTGCTCGAGTGCTCAGATATCACTTGGGTGTATATCTATTTTGTACATTGGACTTGCGCCTCTGGATAACACTTGCATCATTTCTTCAAGAGTGTGAATCCTTACTCGGGTGTGGAGGCCAATGAGCCATTGGCGCAATTCATACCATTGCAGATTTGTAGTGGCTTGCCTAAAAACCCATACAAATCTTGATATTTGTAGCGATTTTTTGTAGCAGCTACAATTTAACCTCTATTAAAAGACTTTTTTTTTTTGTAGTGATTGCCCTTCACTTCGATTTCCTTCTGAAACAATACCTCATCACATGACCATATTCAACCATACAAAATAGAGTTCTCAAATTTGTATGTCAACTATGTTAGACTTAGCTTCATTAAATAAGAGTCTTCTATCACCTAAAACTGAGGTAGGCCAGAGCCATATTCTCTTTTAAGCATAAAAGGGTCAAAATCTCTAAGATTAGTAAATTGAGCACCTAATTCAAGGGTCGCTATATTCTATTTGAGGCCTAAAAGGGTCAGGTGAACATAAGTACAAGGAGCCAACATTCTTGTTATTTATTTGGAGGTAAGACAAAAACAAAATCTAAAGACAGAAATAAAATATAAACTTTCATGTATTATAACCTATGTAGCACAAACAAAAAATGTGGAGGGAAGAAAAGGTACCTAAGGTAAGTTTAGCACCGACGCTGAAACCATAGCCAGACCACCTAATTAATGTTGTGTCTACCATTATCTTTCCTTTGCATATATATACTCAGGGTTGCGACAAAGTAGGAAGATAAGAAAGAATTATTAATAACCGATTAAAATGTCAATGCAAGCAAAGACAATAAAGGAAAACAATTACAAAATAGGGCGAGCAAGGGTTTGTGAAAGCCATCGATAGTTGTCGAATGCGAGAGCACAACGGTTACGATAGAGAGGGAAAGCATGACAAAAACAAAGACCAGGCCATCTCGATGGTGGGGGGGAGAGAGAGAGATAGAGCATAGCGGCTGAGAGTGTGTGCACAACTCTGTGAGGTGGGAGATGAAGTTGAGAGCAAAAGTGAGTATATATAACTACAACAAACTTTTCTAAACCAGTCCTCCTTACAACCGATCTAAATATTTAAAAAATATATCTATAATAACAACTAGACTAGCTTACATAACAATCAATCTAATGTTTAATTTTTAAAAATAGTTAAAAAATATTTAAGAAACAAAATTCTCGCCATTGTCATCGCCATTCTTACCGTCTCTCTTCTTCGGTTGGTGTCATCGCCAAATCTAGAAACCATCCCTCCTCTTCTAAGGTTAGCTTTGTCACTGGAATGACCAAAAGGAAATTGAAGGCATGGGGAGGGAGGGAGAAGAGTCAAATTTCATCGGTTGGGAGTAGGTGATGGTAGAAAATAGAAGACAGATATTAGTTTAGATTTAAAATATAAAAAAAAGGAGAGAGAATAGCAAATAAAGAATAAATTTGATATTTGGAATTTAAAATGCTTTAGGATTTGAAATTTAAAAGAAGATAAAACATAAAAAATTAGATTTTGGTTGATTTTCTAAAGCCCAATGCTAAATAATTCTGGCTTGGTTTAAAGTTAGCAGCCCAAGACAAATATTTTAATGCAAAAATATTGCATCGCGTTAGACGAAAAGTGAAACGAGTTTTAAGCCGATCGCAAGTTGCACTATGGAACGGCCCCACCAAACACAAATCATATTTATATAGATACTTTTCAGCATTTCATCTCCATTTACATATCTTAAGGTTCTTCATGATGTTTATATTTGCATCTACTAGTTGTTCTTTATGTTTTAGAATGTAATTTCTTTGAATCGATTTATTATAAAAAAGGGAAAATTGGAGAAAAATGCCCCCATTGAAATTTTATTGGCGACAAAGATCCAAGGATCTAATATACATGTACTCTAATTTAGGTCATTCAAAATATAAGTAATTGAATATGTGCGTGATGCTGCAAGTTTAATATTTTTATTCCAGTTCAACGGTAAGAAGGGACATAAAAAGAGCAGGTCACACATTTGAAACTTGGAAGAGCTATTATGAGTTTACAATATTTAGTGGCCAGCAATAGTGACGTGGCTTTATGAGTAAAAATAAATTAGCCACAGGTTAGGCCAAGCGAGGTCGCTGCCATACGAATCAATCAACTTTAAAATATATCTACACAGACATATTATATGCAATCATCAGTACCATATGCATAAAATGTCAACAAACTCATATTTTATTTGAAATCGATATACTTAGAACGATCATCTTTGGGTTGAAATGCCAGACCAAAGACCAGAACCAAACGGGGAGAATTCAGACTAACCAGGTTATTTTAACAATATCATGGATTTAGACAATCCTCATTCTCCGCCATTATCAAGTTTTTGCTCCTTTTTCTACCTTTTCAATCCAAGAACATGGGAAGTTTTCTTGGCTGCCTCCATATTAATCTCTTCTGGAGCTTTTTTATTGTACTCCCTTTATTTTCTGCAGTTTCATTCTCTAGTGATACCTTAAATTCAACCCAATCACTAGGGATTAACCAGACCCTTGTATCTTCCAATCAAGTGTTTGAATTAGGGTTCTTCAATTCAACTTCTTCCAGATGGTACTTGGGAATCTGGTACAAGAACATTCCTCGGACAACAATCGTCTGGGTTGCAAACAGAGACGCCCCACTTGAAAATTCCACTGCAACTCTGAAAATTGGAGACAGAGCAAACCTGGTTCTTCTTGATCCAGCAGGAAATTCCTTGTGGTCCTCTAATCAATCACAATCTGCACCTTCAAATCCTGTGCTCAAGCTTCTGGATTCTGGGAATCTGGTAATTAAAGAAGCAACAGGAACAGATGACACCGCCAACTTTCTCTGGAAAAGCTTTGATTTTCCCACAGACACTTTGTTACCTGGTATGAAGCTAGGATGGGACTTGACCAAAGGCATTGAATGGCATATAAACTCGTGGAGGAGCGAAGATGACCCTTCAAGTGGAGATTACTCTGTGAGACTAGAACAACATGGAATCCCAGAAGCGTTTTGGTATAACAAAGAGGTCAAGACATTTAGAATTGGACCATCCACATTTAGAATTGGACCATGGGATGGTATCAGATTTAGTGGAATACAAGTACTAGCATCAGACGTTTTTTTTCTAGATACTGTTGTTCAAGATTCAGACAAGGTGTACCTCACGCTCCCTTCGGTTTTGAAGGTTAATCAATCTATGCTAACAAGGATTGTTATAAGTTGGACGGGTGATCTTCAAAGATTTGCAAGAACACAAGGAAGTCAAAGTTGGACCATGGTATGGTCTGCACCTCAACACCCATGTAATAATTACTCTCAGTGTGGTCCATATGGTATATGTGATGCCAATGCTTTTCCTGTATGTAAATGCTTTCAAGGTTTCAAACCAAAAAATCAGAATGAATGGGATCAGATAGTTTTCACCAATGGCTGTGCGAGAACAACAGGTTTGGACTGTCCAACAGACAAGTTCTTGCAGCTACAGCATGTGGAGTTACCTGATACAATGAATGTGTTTGTGAACAATAGCATGTCCCTTTCAGAATGTGAGGATAAGTGCAGGAAAAATTGTTCTTGTAGTGCTTATGCTAATGAGAAAATCACTAATGGAGGAACAGGCTGTGTTATATGGACCGAGGAACTAAAAGACATGAAGCAGCTTTCTGCAGGTGGCCAAGATATCTTTGTTAGAGTTGTTGCTTCTGTTGTTAGTAAGTTTCTTTCTTTGCTTCATCACCTTAACTACTTGTTTGACTGCTGCTACAAGTTAATATTTCTAGATTCACAGATTAACATACCCATGTTAGGCCAAATTCAAAGGACATGACTGAGCTGAGAGTTTTGTTTATTTCTCAGCTGACTCAGGATCTGAAAGTGGCCCTGGCAAGAAGAAAAATACTGGCATGATCATAGGCATTACAGTAGGAGCAATTATCATAGTTTTGGGTTTGATTATGTTTATTTTGTGGAAGAGAAAGTCACAAAGTATGCCAAAAAGAAAAGCAGACAAGATAGGTAATAAAGATGTAACATGCAAAGTTTATAGTTGTTTTGGTGAGGTGTTGTGTTAATTCTGCTTGATATAATGTGTGCCTGCCTCTCTTCATTCTAGTTGCTTCTGGGGCAAGTCCAGATATACTTTTAATCTCAAGAAATACAGAACATTCCGGTGATACGAACATGGATGATCTAGAGTTGCCATTGTTTGATTTTCATACCATAACAATGGCTACAGACAACTTCTCAGAGGCAAATAAACTTGGAGAAGGAGGCTTTGGTAGTGTTTACAGGGTAATTTGATAGATATTGTAGATTTTCAAACATCTTAACCTATTGATCACCCCGGAGGATATCATTGATGGGATTGATGTATTGTGATAATCACAGGGTAGATTGTTTGAAGGGTATGATATTGCTGTAAAGAGGTTGTCAAAAAGCTCGAGGCAAGGGATCAATGAATTCAAGAATGAAGTAAAGTTGATTGTGAAGCTTCAACATCGAAATCTTGTACGAATGTTAGGTTGCTGCATTGACAAGGAGGAAAAGATGGTTGTTTATGAGTACATGGAAAATAAAAGCCTTGATTTTTTCGTATTTGGTAAGTTGTTTTCACATTAACTATAACCTACTTTGAATGTTTCTTCATAAGAATATCTGATTCTAGACTAAGTTTATTTGAGCACTTGATATTTATGATAACTAGTAAGAAACTATCTACAGACAAAGAAAAAAGCTCCTTATTGGACTGGCAATTACGCTTCAACCTTATATGTGGAATAGCAAGAGGACTTCTTTATCTCCACCAAGACTCTAGACTTAGAATTATTCATAGGGATCTCAAGGCAAGCAACATATTGCTTGACAAAGAAATGAATCCTAAGATATCAGATTTTGGAATGGCTAGAATCTTTGGCAATGATCAAACAGAAGCAAAAACAAAAAGAGTTGCTGGGACATTGTAAGTACAGCTATAACCTACACCTAGTTGTATTTGAAAATAGAAAAGTTCTACTCTATCCTAATGATTCCTGAAAATTCTTATGCAGTGGCTATATGTCTCCAGAATATGCATTGGATGGACTCTTTTCTATAAAATCTGATGTTTTTAGCTTTGGAGTTCTTGTGCTAGAAATAGTAAGTGGCAAGAAGAACAAAGGATGTTTTTCCTCAAATGAGTTAAACCTCCTTGGACATGTAAGAACGAACCCATATTTTCTAAAGCTCAAGTACTTCCTTGTTCATAAATATCCTTTGCTAACAGAACACTGCTACTTGTTCTTTTGTGATAGTCATGGAGGCTATGGAATGAAGGAAGTGCATTGGAACTGGTGGATCCATCATTTGGTAATTCATATTCATCATCTGAAGCATTAAGATGCATAAAGGTGGGTTTAATCTGTGTTCAAGAAAGACCAGAAGATAGACCAACAATGTCTTCTGTGGTGTTAATGTTGAGTAGTGAAAATGCTTCAATACCACATCCTAAGAAACCAGGTTTTGTTGCAAGGACTAATACTGATACTGATTCTCCAATCCAACAAGAAGAATCATACTCTGTGAACCAGGTTACAGTCACAGAAGTAGATGCTAGATAGAAAAATCAAAACAAGATTGAAAGAAATACAGACTAATTGTGTTTGTAATTCTTTTTCTCAAAATAAAGTGTTATACTATTTAAACTTAATCATTATAAATTGAATTATAAGCTCCATTTTTTGTAGTGTTGTCCATTCTGTAATTTTGTTCTTCCGTACACTTTTTAAGTTGGCTACGGAAAGTTTATCCATCTTAGTAAAAATGAAAATTATATTATTCTAATAAGTGTAACTCTATTTCAACAACTAGCTTGAACTCCTTCGAGGCATGCATGGGAGAATTCAATCTCATTGTAATCAAAGGGTTCTTCCAAAAACAACAACATCCTTACAATACGATAATCATTAGTAGGAAGCATCAAAACCATATCATTACACTTAAAGTTTGGCAACACGCATTTGCAAATAGCAATCGTGCATTTTCAGCAATGTCAACCAAACTCAATGATAACAGAATAATGAAGATTCCAGTTGTTGACCAGGTTCAGAGGCAAATCTCTGCTAGGAATTAAGTATTAATGCTCAATCAAGTCAAAATGCACATGTAGGGTAAATTTGGCCAATAAATCAGATTTGAGGCTAAGTGGTCAGCATGTGAAAGCTGCACAATTATCTCAGGTCACAGCAATAATTCAGATCAAGCTAAAAATGCCAAACTTTTGCAGAATTTGAGTGTTGTGCAATATTTCAAATCAACGCTCTAGCATGAAGTAACACTCAGTATAAGCAAGTTAGAAGCAACAACCTGAATCTAAACAGCGAATTCAATCAGATTATCAACATTCAGAGAGTAAAAACATCATATAGCCAGTGAATTTCCACAGTCAAGATTCAAATTTAAAACCTCAGCTTGCTAAATGTTGAATGTACAATCTTCAAGATAAGTATAACGCTGAACAAAAGAGAGACTATCAACCCAGAAAAACACTTGCCATCCACAGATGAATCAAAAATTGCGGGGGGGTTGCAGTACAACACAAAAAGACAGGACATATTTGTTTATTTTCTTAAAGTGGTGCAATCAAATGATTTAGGTAGAATAGCTTTGAATTGAGTAACTTAACTCATCTATTTTGCCTAACTTAAAATCTCACAGCACCCAACTCAAGTTCAGAAAAAGAATTTGCCAAAACATTCAAGCAATTGGCAAATGCTTGCTGCAGGTGTAAATGCGTACACTAACCTGAAATGATGCACCAGCACAAGTGAATTAGAATGCAGAAACACAATACTCAAATACCAGTCACTGAAATCACTCAGTTCCAGCAACTTTGCATTGAAGAATGTTTAGTAAGTTCACTCAATTCAGAAGAAAAAATCCACCAGAACCAAACTCATCAATTACACCAATGATTTATCAAAATGACAGCAAAAATTGTAATGTGCAGAACTTAAGTTTCCAGCAACAAATCACAACAATTGCTCAAATGAGTGAGAACTCACAATGAATGAATTAATTTTTTTTCCAATTATGTTCAGTTTCTATCAATTCCAGCAAGCAATACTTCCACTAAAGTGCAAGTAAAAATCAATCAAGCTCTAATGGAAGAAAGCATCCAATGTCCAGCAACTTCAATAAAGTTCCAGAAGCTGGAAACTAAGTCAAAGCACTCAAAGTCAAAGACACTCTAAAAGGAAATTAAAGTTGTCACCTAACCAAAACAAATCCTAACCAACAAGGACTCCCCAGTAGCAATGGCGCCAACCTTGTTGTTAGGCTACTAAATTTATACCAAGATACCCTGATGTGTATGGGGTCTAACCTAGTATAGTCTCTTTGAGGAGTCCTAATTAACTAGTGTTGGAAATCACAAAGCATGATGATTTTAGATATGTTAGAATATTAGCTTTAGAGGAATTAGTGGGTTGTTAGAGTGGGTCACCAAAATTCTCTCATTATTGTAAATCCCTTGATTCCCTCCACCAACTCCACCAATATCTCACATTTTGTAATCTCATCATTATTGCTCATTATGTACTCTTTTCGCTGCCTATATATAGACTCTGTAATATGCATTGTGATGAATAAGATTGTGTGCATTATATGTTTATACTTCCAATATGGTATCAGAGCTTGAGTGTGAGTGAGTGCCCTGGTTTTGCACCTACTGCCGGTGGCCATAACAGAGAATGGCAAGCGACAGAAATAGAGAGAGGGCAACGCCAAAATCTGGAAAAGCTACAGTAACTTTTCCGGCGAAGCTACAATAAATTTTCCAGCGAAGCACCCACTGCCGGCGGCCATAACAGAGAAAGGCGAGCTACAGAGAGAGAGAGAGAGAGAGAGAGAGGGACGCCAGAATCTGGAAACGCTACAGTACTTTTCCGGCGAAGCTACAGTAACTTCCGGCGAGCCCAGTTTTTTTATTTTTATTTTTTCCTTCCAGAACCATGAATCCCTCCGAATTTCCTCCTCTTTTCGGCTCAATCCCTGGACATTCATCTAAGACCGGACCTCATCCCGCTGCACTTATGTCCGGTACCAATTCCACCACCTCTTCTTCCAACCACTCATCTTCCACTACCAACAGCACCTTCATGACCTTAGAATTTCCAGAACCTCAGAATATGGTTATTAACCATAGGTTTAATGGAAAGAATTACCTCCAATGGTCTCAAAGTGTGCTAAGGTATATCCGTGGAAAGAGGAAGGAGAAATATATCAATGGGGCAGCACCACAACCAGCCCCCGATGACCCAAACTTTGATACTTGGTTTGCTGAGAATAATCAAGTTATGACTTGGCTATGTAATTCTATGAATGCTGACATTAGCGAAGGCTATCTCCTGGCAAACTCTGCAAAAGAAATTTGGGATGCAGCCAGAAGAACCTATTCCTCTCTTGACAATACTACATCCTTGATCCATTTGAAGCGCCAACTTCGTGATTTGAGACAAGGTACTCTGTCCGTCACTGATTACTATAACGCGTTGATCAAACTTTGGCAACAACAGGACTTGTTTGAAGTACATCCATGGAAAAATGTCGAAGATGCTTAGTTATACAAGAAAATAGTAGAAGAAGGACGAGTCTATGATTTTCTCCTTGGACTCAATGACTCATTTGAGGAGATACGGGGTAGACTAATGGGCCTAAAACCTTTACCGCATCTCTTTGATGTTGTCAATCATGTGCAGTTCGAGGAAAGCAGAAAACTCTTGAATCAGAGCCTCCCAAGTCCAGTTGAGAGTTCAGCACTTGTCGTTCGTGGGCCACAAGAGGAACAAAAAACCAAATGGTGCAATTATTGCAAGAAGAAGGGCCATATCAAGGAGGAATGCTAGAAATTACACGGTAAACTGTCACTAGCAAACCACAGGGTCATCTTACCTCAACTAAACCAAAGGCTGAGGAAACTACTTCGTTGAGTTACGAAAAACTACAGATGCTCCATCGGATAGTTGAAAATAGAATAAGTCTAACTCTTTACCGAGTGTTAATCTTGTTCAATCAGGTAATTCTATCATAGCCCTCAATACAATACGGACTAGTGACGATGAATGGATAGTAGATTCAGGAGCCACGGATCATATGACGGGTAATCCAACCTTATTTACTAATCTTAAACTATGTCCGGAACACCTTCGTGTCAAAGTTGCGAATGGGGAATTTACTAAAGTTGAAGGAATTGGCACCATCACACTATCCAATTCACTCCGCCTTTACCATGTTCTATTTGTCCTAGCACTTACTTGTAACTTAATATCTGTAAGCAAGATAACAAAAGGACATATATGTAGAGTGATATTTGATGTTGATGTGTGTCTATTTCAGGAGTTACACTCGGGAAAGACGATTGGGACTTCTAAAGAGTGGGATGGAATTTTTTACTTGGAGAGATCGAAGATGGAAAATAAAGCGATTTGGAATACACAACGTGCCCTAGTTAGCTCCAGTTCTCAAGACCAAGATGTACTTTTATGGCATTGTCGTTCAGGACATCCTAGTTTTGATTATATGAGACATGTGTTTCCAAATTTATTCAATAAAGATTCTGTTCCCTTTCACTGTGAAACTTGTCCCAAACAAACCCGATCCTCCTATCAAACCTAATCCTATCGACCCACCACTCCCTTCCAACTCATCCATAGTAACATTTGAGGTCCTTCCAGAACAACCACCCAGAAAAATGAAAAATGGTTTGTCACTTTCATTGATGATTATACTAGACTCACGTGGGTTTACTTGATGAAAGAAAATTCTGAGGTGGCTCAAGTTTTCCAAAGCTTCCACAAATTTGTTCAGACCCAATTTCAATCCTCTATCAAAGTCCTTTGAAGTAATAATTGTCGGGAATATCTCAGCCATACCTTCAAAGAGTTCCTTGGTCAGCAAGGAATTCACCACCAAATTTCCTACTCGTACACCCCTTAGCAAAATGGGGTTGCCGAGCGAAAGAACCGCCATCTGTTGGAGGTAACCCAAACACTGCTGATGGAAAGAAATGTGCCCACGACCTTTTGGGGAGATGCAGTCCTAACTACAGACTACCTCATCAATCGAATGCCCTCCAAAGTCCTCAATTATGTCACCCCTATCCAAACACTTCTCACCACCTTTCCCAATTGCCCTCTCATCAATCCCTTACCCCTTAAAGTGTTTGGGTGTGTTGTCTTTGTCCATGCCCCTGATGGAAGTAAGTTCGATGCCCGGTCCCAAAAGTGCATCTTTCTTGGCTACTTCTCCACCCAAAAAGGTTACAAGTGTTACTGTCCGACTTCCAAGAAGTTGTATGTCTCCAAAGACACCGTGTTCTACCAGGAGCACGCTTACTATCCTAAATTACCCGTTCAGGGGGAGTACTCAGATATTGAATGGCTAATTTCACATGAAACAACTTCCAAAGCCATTGACACCCTACATGTGACCCCAGAAATTACTGATACCTTAACTAACTTCCTTGATGCCAAGGATACCTTGCCACAAAACCCTGAGACCTTACCTTCTACACCTCCTAATATCAATCCTAATGACCCAAAAACACAGGTTGAGATCATGCCTAAGATGGATGCAGAGGATGGATCTGAGGTAGATGCCAGGCAACAATCTCAGGAGGTAGAGAGAAGCGTCAATCCCATTCTAAGGAACAACCATGAATTTGACCCGAGAGTAGATCCTGAAGAGATGGGCTAGCCTATTGCACTAAGAAAACGGGTAAGGTCTTGTACTCAGCATCCAATTCAACGATTTGTTTTGTATGGTAATCTGTCTATCAAGATGCAGATTTTTGTTGTAAACAGTTCACAGATTGAAATCCCTAACACCTTCTAGCAAGCAATGGCTAACCCAAAGTAGAAACAGGCTGTGGAAGAGGAGTTAAAAGCACTTGAGGAAAGTAAGATGTGGGACATCATATCTTGTTCTCCTGGAAAAAAACCTGTCAGGTGTAAGTGGATCTTTAACCCGAAATTCAATGCTGATGGCAGTATCAACAAGTACAAAGCAAGACTAGTTGCAAAAGGATATACATACACCTATGGAATAGATTACCAGGAAACCTTTGCCCCAGTAGCCAAGTTCAACACAATCCAAGTATTGTTGTCAATAGCAGCTAACTTGGATTGGTTACTACATCAGCTAGACGTAAAGAACGCATTTCTGAATGGTGATTTGGAGGAAGAGGTCTATATGGAGGTTCCAGAAGGAGTCCTTGCTCCAAACGGGTCATTATGCAAACTTATCAAGTCACTGTATGGACTAAAACAATCTCCAAGGGCATGGTTTGGCCGCTTTAATAAAGCGATAAGGAAACTTGGGTACACCCAGGGGCAAACAAACGACACATTGTTTATCAAGCTTGACGAGGAAAGAATCACTATCCTGATCATCTACGTGGATGATATAGTCATTACTGGAAATGATGAAAGCTCTATTGCTCAACTGAAGAGGGATTTGTCCACTGAATTCCAAGTTAAGGATCTCAGCCAAATGAGATACTTCTTGGGTATGGAAGTGGCAAGAACAAAGAAGGGCATCAATGTATCCCAGCGGAAGTATACCATAGGCCTGTTGCATAAGACAGGAATGTTAGGGGCACAACCCGAGGGAATACCAATGGAAGAAGGTTTTCGTCTAGAAATCAAAGAGAATGGTGTCCCGGTTGACTCTGAACAACATAGAAGACTTGTAGGGAAGTTGATATACCTGACCCACACACGTCTAGATATCAACTATGCTATCGGAATAGTAAGTCAGTTCATGCATCAACCACAGGAAGAACACTTGGCAGCTATCTACAGGATCTTAAGTTATCTGAAATTCAGCCCAAGAAGAGGAATCTTCTTCAAGAAGTGCACGGCTAGAAACCTAGAGATCTACACCGATGCAGACCATACAAAAGACAGAGAAACTAGAAGGTCAACTGGGGGATACTGTACATATGTGTGGGGAAATCTTGTGACATGGAGAAGCAAGAGGCAAATTGTTGTGTCAAAGAGTAGTACAGAAGCAGAATTGAGAGCTGTGAATGATGGAACATGTGAAGGACTCTAGGTGAAGTAGAATTGAGTGCTACTAATGGAATTAGGAATTCCATATAAAGGTCCAATGCAGGTTTGGTGTGACAACAAATCCAGCATTGAGATAAGAAGAAACCCTGTTTATCATGATCGAACAAAACATGTTGAGGTAGACAGGCACTTTATTAAAGAGAAGGTTGAAGCAGGCATTATGACATTGACCTATATATGGTCTGAAGAACAGATTGCAGATGTAATGACCAAACCACTAGGCAGATCTAAATTTGAAGAGTTTCGACACAAGCTGGGAATGTTTGACATATATTCTCCAGCTTGAGGGGGAGTGTTGGAAATCACAAAGAATGATGATTTCAGATATGTTAGAATATTAGCTTTAGAGGAATTAGTAGGCTATTAGAATGGGTCACCAAAATTCTCTCATTATTGTAAATCCCTTGATTCCCTCCACCAACTCCACCAATATCTTACATTTTGTAATCTCATCATTATTGCTCATTATGTACTCTTTTCGTTGCCTATATATAAACTCTGTAATATGCATTGTGATGAATAAGATTGTGTGCATTATATGTTTATACTTCCAATAACTAGAAATTGATTCAATCAAGGGTCACTACAAATTAACACTAAATGAACAGGTTTAATGCAAGTCAAAATTTCAGTGATACTGTCAAATGCAACTAATGAAGATGCCACAACTTGAGAATTTAGCCAAAATACAATGAAATGTAACAAGTGAAACAAAGATGCACGAGTATGTAAATAGGGCACTAAAAACTCAAGACTATAACTCAGCAAGGGATGATCAGTTCTGAAAGGATTTCAGGATGGACTTCTTGGCTAAGTAGGCAAAAAATCAAATGAGGTTCGAATGTGCCTAAAGCCACCTAGCTGGATAAAATTACAGTGACTACAACTTGAGCCAGAACACTCAGTAACATAGCCAATGAATGTTTCAACTATACCAACTCACAAAATAGTGAGAAAGTAACAGTGTAGCTTGGTCCAGCCAAGTATTTCACAATGCAAGAAGCTCAAAATCCAAAATTTCAGTTGCGATGTTTATGGTTTAACACTCTCAGTAGTTGATACAATAGCTCAACCTAATACTAGCTTGAACTTGTAGGTCACTCCGGCTAGAGGAGATTCTTGGATATAAACCTGAAGGATTAGTTGCAGGTCAAAATCAGGAATGGAGGCCGAAATATCAGAAAGGTTTGGAGTGAGCTTTTCTTGACCATTTACTGGCTGCTTTGAAAACGCTAGAATGATCAAGGTTGCCTTATAACCAAAATTCATACAGTGATTGATTCGATTAATCACGCAAGTTGAAGGGCAATGGCTTTAATAGTCAGACGAATATTAAGCCTGTAGGGATAGCGGGTCACGACGGTTCGGTTAGATCGTTCAGTCAAAGTGTCAAACCCTTACATAATAATTAAATAAAATAGTAGTACATATGTATGTAATGATATAAATATAAGAAAATAATATAAAATTATTATATATATATATATATATATATTTAAAGATTACATTAATATTAGGGAAAAAGACAGTTAAATACCACATAAAATTGTAAAACCCTTAAAACATCATTAACAGTTGCAAAAAATAGATAAGGGGTGGGGTGGGACAAACGGAGTATATAACTGTCTTTTTCCCTTAATATTAATAGTTTTAAATTGAAAAATAATATACATACACTAAAAAATATTAATTTTAAATAAATACAAATACATTTTATTATATAACAGTTTATTAAATGTGGTTTTACTTAAAAAGTATATAATAAATATTTTAAATTTTTCTCTCTCAGCCACCATATTTTTGCCATTAACTTATTTATTACAATAATTTATTTGAAACTTGAAGGTAAAAATCAAAAGGTTTAATATGCTAAAATAACTTTCAACTTTTATTAAAAGTGCAACAATAACCATAAACTATTTTTTGGAGCAAAAATAACTTTAAATTTTCATAATTGGATCAAAACCGTTAAACCCAACTAACTTTCATCTATTACAATGGGGAAAATGAATCTTTTGGCTCTTAAAGTTTTGACTTACTTATAATTTAGTTCCTAGAGTTTGACAGGTATAACTCAGTCTCTGAACTTTTTACTTTATTGGAGCTTAGTCCCTGATGTTTCTTAGTCGTCCTATGTGGCAACTTTTTTTTAAAAAAGTAACATTACTTAAGTGTATTTTACATAAATTGAAAAATAAAAAATAGTGTCTCTTCTCCACTGACTAGCTATTACTAGGCATTAATGGTGTATGCCGATATAGAGCTTTGAAAAAGGGTGCCAGCCGTTATTGGAACCAGAGAGTGATTAAAGCCGACGTAGTTTAGCGTACAAAAGTATGTCATTTTGTTGGTGTGTTTTTAGGAAAATGTTTGTTTAATTTATTTGAGAAAATGGTTCTTTTGTTGGTTTGTATTTTTTATTCTTTTAAAAAATAATTTCTCTATTTTTCTTATTTGAAAAATATTTTTTATTAAACTTCTTGTGGAGGTTCCAAAAACATCACATGGCATAAAATAATTTCAAATTGATTTTACTTATTTTTTATAACAAGAGATTTTTTTCAATTTTATTTCATTCATAAAAAAGGGGGTCAAAATACATTTTTTGAGAAAGAACCTTGTGTGAACCAATTGGTATACATGTGATATACTCCAAAAATCCCACAGGACATTTAGCTTCAACAACAGAAGAAGCTTATGTGGAATGGGGAGGTTGTCGGCTGCTTTAACTTTTCTAGAGGTGTGAGACAAGTTGATCCGTTTTCACCATATCTTTTTGTTCTATGTATGGAGAAATTAGCACACTTGATTCAAGATTGAATATCGAGGTAAAAGTGGCATCCGATTAGACTTTGTAAGGACGGTCCTGCACTCTCCCATTTGTTTTTGGCCGACGACATTATTCTGTTTGCAAAAGCTTATTTAGAGCAAGCAGGACAGATTCAACAAACTTTGAATACATTTTGTGAGTGTTCGGGGTTGAAGGTGAATGCCCAAAAAACTAGGGTTTTCTTCTCAAAGAATGTGAACCATACCTGCCAAACAGAGTTGAGTAATGTATTGTATAATACCCCGAATTTTGAGATTTGAGGCTAGAGAATAAGCTTGAAATAAGTGGACTGCTAAGCCCCAGTTTAGCAGGAGAACAAATTTATTCCCTAATGATTCTTATATCTTTGGGGTATTAACAAAAGTAAAATGGTGAATTTTGGAGAAAGTAATTATGTTTTGGTGAAATCGCCTATGAGGTAGTGAGCTTTTCATGTGATCTTGTATAACAAATGATGAGCAAAAATTATGAAATTTTACAGGATAAAAATAGACATTCTAAGCTTTAATTTGATTGGTCATATGACTCAATTAGAGCTATATACAAAAAGTTATGAATTTTTGAAGTCAGCATAGAAAAACTATGAAATTTCTGGAATAGTATGCAAAAATTGAAATTCTAGGAATCTTGTGATTCAAGTTAAAAAAAATTCTATATTTGTCCTTGAAACTAGACTCAATAAGGGTTCTATAGGCTTTGGAATCGATTTTTCTAAAATTAGTTATGATTTTTCAAAGTTTGGGCACAAATCTACCAGAATTTTGTAAAAATCCAAAAATTGGGAAGTTGATTAAATAATTCATTAAAGCATGATATAATGTTAAAAAAACCATCATCGTCTTCTTGCTCAGCCATAAACTGACGCGAACAAGCTGAAACAAGCGAGTGAAAGTGTGAGATTTCAGAGAGAGAAAAAGGGAGGTAAAAGCTTGAAAAGGTTGTGAAGCTCAATTTCTGTGTTAGGACAGCTAGGGTTTCGTCCACCATGAGGAAAGCCAAGGTGAGCTTGAGGATGGAGTTGAGAGCTTGAGTTGTTGGCACGCAAATTGAGGAGAAAAGACTGGAGGTAGGGGACTTACCTTATTTGCATGTATTTGATATCTTTGCTTGTGTAGTGATGTATGTGATTGCTTTACTTGATTGTGTAGAGCATACTTGAATAAATGAAGCTCTGTTTCTGTTTTCACTGTGGTCATAGTTTTGTTACATGAAACATTGAGCATGCAGAAATGTCATTATGAGGCATGCATCTAGTTAAAGCTAACATGTCATACACATAGTATCTATCACGCATGCATTATGGTATCTGTTTCTTATTGAGATTCTCTCAAATCTCACCCTCCCCTGCCAACAATTTAGACAGGTGAATACAGAAGGTATACAGAGATTAGAGAAGAGAACTATACGAGAGGAATGCAGTGGTGGAACGAAGACAGGAAAGATATCTCCATTTCACTGGGACGGGTTTAGACACCCTAGTAGCCCTATGCGGCTATATTGATTGTAATTATCAGGTACGAACCCCTATGGGGAATTTGAGTAATCATGCACATAATAATAGTATATTTTTCTATTCTTGTGTTGCCCACCGAACCACATATCATTTTCTATGAATACTCTGGTAAAAGTAAAATTAAAATATGGGCATGACATATTGGGTTTTCAGGTGACGACTGATTTAGACAAATATTTAGGTATACCTATCCACCACAAAAGAGTGATGAAGAATAGCTACCAAGAAATTATGGATAAGGTATGTGGAAGACTCTCAAATTGGAAGGCCAATTCTCTTTCATTGGTCAGATGGACAATGTTAGTATCTTTGGTCACGACTGCTATTCCTAGCTATACTATGCAAACGGCATCCCTACCAGTCAATACTTGTGACAATATTGAAAAAAGCAACAGGCAATTTGTTTAGGGATTGATGGACACAAATAAAAAGATTCACCTAGTCTCCTGGGACACAGTATGCAAAACAAAGAAGAATGGGGGCTTAGGGTTAAAACACTTGTGAAGTCAAAATCAAGCTTACATGATGAAATTGGGTTGAAATCTTATCAAGTGACGCGATGTACTCTGGGAGCAAGTTATTCAAAACAAGTACAAATGCGGGGATGATTTGTTGCCATCCATTGACGTTGAATGAGCTGGATCGAACATGTGGTCTAAAATTAAGAATGTATGGAAGTATGTGTTATAAGGGTGTGACATGAATCAAGATGCCCAGGTTGTTAGATGGAAACATGATAGGCATGGGACTTTCTCAATTAGCTCTACTTATAAAGCTATCACCAAGGAGCTAAATAGTAATAATTTATTATGGCATAAGGTTTGGAAGTTAAGAACAATTCAGAGGTGCAAGATGTTTATGTGGTTAACATTACATAATCGTCTATTAACAAATAAGGAGAGATACAAGCGTGGAATGTGTACTGATGTTGTTTGCTCAAGATGTAACAATCACGTCGAAAGCCTTCTGCATGTCCTTTGTGACTGTACAAAAATGAAAACTCTATGGGCGGGCCTGGGTGAGAAACGTCATCAGTCACAATTTTTTAGTATGAACCTACAGACGTGGTTGCATTTGAATCTGCAAGATTGTAATGGGTTTACTAAAGAAAGAGGAAGTGCGTTATTTGTAACCCTATGTTGGTTAATCTGGAAACGGAAAAATGAAAGGATTTTTTAGAACAAGCTGAGGAGTAACGAAAGTCTAATGTTCAAAGCTACTTCCATCTTACCTTGTATCAGCAATGCTCGCAGAAAGCTAAAAGGAGTGACTATGGAAGGTCAGGTTGTAGTTGACCATGAAGAACGATAGTATTGCCTTCCACCGAATTGGACTAAGATTAATGTACACGGTGCTTTATCTAACTCAAGTGGTATCGACTGTGGGGGGAGTGCTATCAAACATAGAAGGTGATTTCATTGGGGGGCTTCATGTTTGATGAGTAGGAGGGGGATAGTCTCACTGCAAAATTATGGGTGGCACTACTTGGCTTGAAATTTGCATGGGATATGGGGGTGAGACAAGCCATTCTTGAAACTAATGCAGTTGAAGTGGTTCGACTATTACTTGAAGCGTATAATGATACTCACCCCCAAGCTGCTATAGTAGCTGAAGCAAGGCAGATCCTCAAGAGAGTTTGGGTTATTGAGGTGTAGTATGCTCCACGAAGTACAAACAGAGTGGCCGATTCTCTAGCTAAGCAAGCGTTGAGTGTAACATCCCGAATTTTGATACTTGAGCTTAGAGATTAAGCCTGAGATTAGTGGACTGCTAAGCCCTGGTTTAGCAAGAGTCCAAATTGTGATTAAGAAATATGAAAATGAGTTGATGGTAATTCCAAGTGAATTTCCATAATCAGGGGCAAAACAGTAAAGTTACTGACCAGTTGATCGGTTACCGAGGAGGAAACTCATTGGTAGCTTCAAGATCAATGGCTAGGATTGATTGTGAAGTTGAGCAAGGGGCATAATCAAGTGTATGTGTGTGCATGTGAGTCCATGAGAGTTGGAGTGAGATGGTGACAAGTGGCAAAGTGTGGACCCTTGGATGGGTCATAAGTGTGACACATCATCATCATCTCCATCTCCTCTCTTCTCTCTCTCTCGGTTTCTCTCTCTTCTCTTCCTTCCTCCATTTTCGCTGAATATGCTTGGGAGAGAGAAAGGAGAATTTGGTTTTTGAGGTAAGCAAATGGCCCCTTTAGCTCAAACTCTCTTCTCTAATGTTGATCATTGAGTTGAGAGCTTCAATTTGATGGTTGTAGCTTCTCCATTGGTGGTGATTTGAAGATCATGAAAATATGAAGCTTGGAGAATCAAAGAGTGTCTTTGAGAAAGTGGATAAGGTATGTGAAACCAATCCTTCTATCTATGTTTCATGCCAAATGATTATGTTTGGAATTTCTGGAATTATTGCCCTAATTGTGAAAATATGGGTAATGGGTAGTTTGGCATGTTATGGTTATAGAAATGGTATGTTGGTATGAGTTTTGAATAGATAGAATGGATTTGGGAATGAAATGTGTGAGGTTGTTGATTTAGAGAATTGATGATTATGATGCCCTAGACCAAAGCATGTTAATGGAATGGGAATTGGGTAATTCTATTGATTCCATTGAATTCAGTGAGTGATTTTGTGTGGGAGTAGCTTTGGTAGAGGTTTTGGGTCCATTTGGATCAATTGGGCAAGAGTTAGGAGAGTGTGGTATGTTTGCTGCGTTTTCCTGGAATCTGATAGATTCACTCGAGCAGACAGGGGTGTGCTCGAGTAAGGGATGAATGTTGCTCGAGTGAGGAAGAACCTGCTCGAGTGATATGTGAGTTTTCCCTTGTTTTGCTGCGAGTGCGCCTGGGTTTTCATGAACGCTGCTCGAGCACATCGCTTTGTGCTCGAGTGAGCGAAGAACATGCTCGAGTGAGCATGGTCTGCTCGAGTGATGGTGGGAGTCCAGAGTGAAGGGTTGCTTTATGGTCTTCACTCGCGGGCAAGGTGCAAGAAGTGTGCCTTCTCACTCGCGGGTGGGGGGCATATGCTCGAGTGAGCCGTGTGTGCTCGCGGGTGAGAGGTGTATGCTCGCGGGTGTGCTCGCGGGTGAGAGGTGTGTGCTCGCGGGTGAGAGTGGTGTGCTCGAGTGATCCAGTGCTTGGAGAGCGTTGGGGGCTCTCGGGTCCTCACTTCCTGAATTTCTCTCGCGGGTGCTCGAGTGAGGCTTTTGGCCTTGTGCTCGAGTGAGGATCTGTGCTCGAGTGAGCTTGCGCCTCAGGTGAGGGTTGTGCTCTCAGGCATGTGCTTTCTGTCTCACTTTCTCTTGTGCTCGGGTGTTGTCCGTACCAATGCTCGAGTGAGAGCATTTGTGCTCGAGTGATGTCCGTACTTGTGCTCGAGTGAGAGCATCTGTGCTCGAGTGAGGCAGTGAAAAATATCAAGTTTGAGTGTTCAAAAGGGGATCTTTGGGGATAGTCTTCCAACCCTTTAGAGCTATGGATTGAGGTGTTTGAGGGCACTTAAAGGGCAATAATGATAACCAACCTGAATGTCTAAAAGTTAAGGAATTGGAAAAGGGATTAATCCTATGTCCTTGATCTTGGTTATAGGATTTGATGATTTCCTGAGCGTGAGCAGCCGGATCTGGAGCTTACGTGGAAAGGGTAGGGAACTTACCTCTTCTGCATGTATTGATAATTGTATTTGTGTATTGATGCATGTTATTGCTTTGCGTGATTATGTGAGACATATGAGAATGATTGTAGCTCTGTTCTATTTATACTATAGCCATGAGTATGTTGTGTGAACATTGAGCATGCGGATATATCATTATGTGAACATGTGTTAATGTGATGCAAGCATGTCATGCATTAAATACTTATCTTGCATGCATATTGGTATTTGTTTTCCTACTGAGATTCCCCAGAATCTCACCCTCCCCTATCAACATTTTAGACAGGGAAGGAAGATTGAGGATGAGCAAGCATCCAAGGACGAAGAGGACTCGTTTCTGGGTGAGAGCTTAGTGGTTGGTTATCAATACGTAATTGGGATTATGTATGTGTATGTTTGGACCAGTATTTGGAGTATGTATTCGAAAGAGATTTGTGTAATCCCTATTGAATGAGTTGTATGGGCTATTATGCCTTGTGAGTATTGAGCGAAGATATGATCCCGGAATTGTCGGGAATTTATATTGCGTACTCTGATAATTGTATAAATGTAATTTATCTTCGCATAGTAATTATATTCGGAGTGTAAATAGGAGACCGTGTTTTAAATGATTTCGAACTGTGATTGTGAAAACCCCGTCTGGTTGATGGGTTTATAAATGATGTTTTGTCTTATTGGTCTCTATTTCACTTTAATTGCGTAATCCGGATATTAATTACGGCAGGGGGTTACATTGAGCCACATGATAGGCTTTAGTACATTTTTAATCTCAGGGATAATGGGTAATATGTAAGGTGCTACTTTCGATTTGGTATAAAAAAAAGTATAATAAATAGAGGTGAATCAAATTCGTGCAAATGTTAGAACAATCAACATGCATATTCATGAAACAATTAATTAGTTGAGAAGAGGAACATGAAACTTTCTTTCATATGTTTGGGCTTTTGTGCAGCAGGCAAAGTGATTTATCTCCCTTACAATTCCATTTGTCTTTCACCTTGAATCTCCATCCATATTCAACCCATGAGCAAAAGAAGAAAAAGAAGAAGTTAAGAGTGAGGCAACAACCAAGGATCAAAAAGGGAGAAGTTGTACAATTATTGGAAAATGAAACTAACTATCAAACTATATTAAAAAAACTAAGGTAATGCATAAACTTTTAGCAACACTATGGGTTAGGTATAGAAGCAATGGAAATTGTAAACCCAATGATGACTAAGAATTGCATAAATAAAGCATAGTTTACCTTTTTAGGTCATTTCTCTTTGAACTCTTTTCTCTTATGAGAAATTGTTGTTTGTCTTGCTTCAACCTTTACTCGCCTATTTATAGTCTCGGAGTAGGGTTTTCTTCATAAATACACATTTTTATTTAATTTTCATTTTATATTTTTTCCTAATGAGATTTCCTAAGTTAAACCTATCAACATAAATAAGAGATATTTTTTTTTATTTTTTATATTTTTTGTTTAAAAAAACTTCCTTATTTTAAAGCTAATCACTATCATTGAGAGAGATTTTTTTTAATATTTTTTCCTAATGAGATTTCCTAATTTAAACCTATTGACATAAATGAGAAATATTTTTTGTATTTTTTTAATTTCTATTTTTTCTCCACAATGACTCCACACTAAATTTCCTAATCCAAATGTCAATCAACATCAACGAGATGAATTATTCTGAAATTGTCTGTCATTTATTAGAAAGTTCAATTGCAAGACAATCACCTTAATGATAATCATTTTTCAATTTTCAAATCCAATCGCCATCAATATCATTTGCTTATTAATTTAGATATGCAAGGATCAATGGGAATTTTTCTTTTTTCAGTTTTTATCTTTGTTTGAGTGTAGCTCATACAAATAGGGTGTTCACATATTTATATATTTATTTTTATCTAAAATTATAATAATATTTTAATAAAATATTAAATTTGGACGCTTAAATCTTAATCTAATAGTTATGGATGGAGTAAATGATGGGACCAAAGGAAGAGAGGGGTAAAGGAGAGAAGCTAGTTCCCTCTCTTTTCTCAATGTCATTCAAACCTATGACCATGTGGTGAGTGTAACATCCCAATTTTATCCCTAGGATTTAAGTAGTATTAGAATCAATGTTTTCAGAACCAAGCCGGACTGGATAGTCGAACAGTTAGCTGGAATTAGAGATGATTCGGATTGAGCCATGAAGCTGTTTTCCCTATCAAGCCGGATTGAGCCGAAAAATAGCCGTTTTTAGGCCAAGATCCAGTTTTGAGCTGGAATCCAGAACCAATTCTTAAAAATCGGACGGCTCCCAAGTATGCACAAAAACTCTCCACCATTTGAGAATAAAGCTTAGATGTTTGAGGGGGGGAAAAGAACAGAGAAGATGAAGATACAAGATAAAAAAATTCTAATAGATCCCATCATTTTAGAGAAAATCACTTCGAATACTCACTAGCCAAACAAAGGGTCAAGCCTTGAGGTACTATGTGGTGTCCTCCGCTAGAAGAAGAACTCGTTTGAGAAAAAAAGTGAAGCTTAAATGAAAGAGAAGCTACAATTTCAAAGAAAGAAGAAAAGAGTATGTGGTGTTAGGGGGTTGTGCACCAAAAGTCTAGGGAAAATCCCTCAAAGAGAACTTTAAAATTGGGAAAAGACAAAAAGGTGCTCTAAAATTCCATATTCCATATAAGTGCAAGTGCCTGAACTGGAATATTACAAATCAAAAAGAAATTACTTAAGTAACACTGGAAGTTTTTAAACTGAAAAGTGTTGAGGGAGGCATTATAAGGGGTGTATAGCGCGAAAATGTAGTCGAGACTCTTAATCTCCTACTGCCGTCTTTCGGTACCGTTGGTTGACCTCGGGTCCGTGGTGGTGAGAAAGGCTAGTGGCAGCAATATGGATGTGGTCGATTTTAAGGGGGAGGGACAGTGTGAATACTCCATTGCCTGAGATGGTTGGAAATCAGTGTCAATAAAGTTTGGGTTTGTCGCTGTGAGAGAGGAAAGTGTCTCAGTAGTTGATATTGTGGATTTGAGGAGGAGCGAAGGTGGTGCAACGGTTGAAATTTGGGTATGATTTTTGGGTGGATATAAGGAGTAGCAAATGCAGCAGGGGGTCGAGTTTTGGTTTCAAATTTTAGGTGAATTTGAGGAGGAGAAAAGGCAAGGAGAGGTTGTGGTGAAAGGGAGTCGACAGTTGCAGAGATATTGGTGTGTGGACGCAACATTGGTTTTTGGTGCCTAAGTTTGGTAACTAGCAAGTACGTAATGTCACTCGAGTGATAGGTGTAGAACTCGAATTATTGAACCTGTGAAAGTCTTATAGGATGTTAAGAAAATGTAACACTATGTTTGTAAAGCCTAATCTCGATTTGGGACTCATGTCAATGATGAAGCAGATGTCGATGATAACCGTGAAGAAGATGACGAGTTGTTGGTGGTGATGGTCGGTAGCTGCGATCATTACTAAATTTTCCCAGGAAGTAATTGGATCAAGACTTAGACAATTCGAGTGATTTTCCTAACTTATTCATTATTTCTTATTATCACTCGAATGTTCTTAATAGTTATCTCTTCTCTGGTTACCAGCAAGTGCACACTGTCACTCGAGTGATAGATGTGGAACTAGAGTTATTGAACCTGTTAAAGTCTTATAGGATGTTGAGAAAATGTAACATTGTGTTGGTAAAGCCTGATTACTCGCAGGTTACCATCCAGTGATAATCTGAACTCGAGTTATCCATGGAAAACTCGAGTTCTGCATCAATCCACCCATGTCGATGCCACTATCCTCTCTCAAGACCACCGAACTAGGGTCGACCAACAGCATCGACGACGGCAGAAGAAGATGAAGAGTCCTGACCACGTTTTCACGCTATTATCACGCCTCCCTCAACGCTTTTCAATTTTAAAACTTTCAGGGTTACGCACATCATTTTGTATCAAATTGTAATATTCCAGTTCAGGCATTTGCACTTATATGGGAATATGAAATTTCGGATCACCTTTTTGTCTTTTCCCATTTTTAAAGTTCTTTTTGAGGGATTTCCCCTAAAGTCTATGGGGTTGTAGAGACATGAGAGATAGTGAAAGATCCTGAGAATGTCAAGAAAGAGGTCAAATCACAGCTTTCACTCTTCCTAAACCATTATTTTACAGAAAATATAAGATCTTTTTTTACAAGAATTTGAGAATTTGAAATTTGAAATGATATTTCTTTTGGCAACATTATTTTATTATTACGTCCGATCCTAAATATAAGACAGTTCATTTTTTTGGAGATATTAAGGAAGCTAAATAAATTACTTAATCATATCATATGTTATGTATCCTTAGATTACATATTAATTTATTAGTCAAACTAATTATTTTAAAGAAAAAAATATAAATATAAATATTTTAAAGTAATTTAATTAGCTTCTTTAATTTCTCCCAAAAAGTCAACTTTGTCTTATAATTAGGACCAGATGAAGTATTATGATATAATGATAACTCATTTTTTATAAGATAAAAAAGAAACTTTTCTTCCCTTTATTTTTTGCCACACTAAGTCCATAACTATAATGTTTCATCTAATTCATCATTGTAATTATAAATGTATTAATCTTTACATATATATTATTATATTTATTTATAATATTATTTTTTATTTAATTAGTAGACCGACTCAATTAGACGACTCAACTAGACGGCTCAACCGTTTCGACCGTGACCCGTTAGTCTTTCCGGTTCAACATCCGGTTCGGCTTTTAAAACATTGATTAGAATGTTATTTATTAAGTAACTTGACATTCAGGATAGATTAAATGCATTACTTAAAATCTTAAAATATAAAATTAAGAAAGCAGTGGAATATGATTGAATATTTAAGGTGGTATATATTTATTAATTTTGAGTTGAATTTAAGAGGATTACGTTATGGTAATTTTTTATTGGAATTATGTTATGGTAATTAGAAATTGTAATCTTCTAAATTTTAGGTCTAGAAGCTTGAGAATAAACCTAAGTCAAGAGGACTACTAAGCCCAATTTAGCAAGAGTCTCAAAGATAGAATGAGTATCATAGGACTATATGATTCAGCCCTCTGAGTTGAGACTGAGCTTCTTGATTACTTGAGGCTTAGTGTGTATAAGTAGTCAAACATAAGATGCCGGTGTCTGGGCACTTAGGCATATTTGGCGCCATTTGGTGGCACCCAGAGGCATATGTGATGCCATCTGGGTCACACATCCATAAAGTAGCTTTTAAGGTAGCGTGATGAGAACTTACCTTGTGTACCGGTAGTTGAATAAAAGTTATCGGTGTCTCTATATACTTGGTGTGCCATAAGACACACAAGCTCACATGTGGCATTTTTTTTAGGTATGTGGCGCATTCTTGAACTGATTACTTCATACTTTTGTTGAGTATTTCTTGACTCTTGTGCCACCCTTGATTTTTTGCCAAGAGAGCTTTTAAAGCAAGATGTGATTTTAATCATGGTTAAGGTGATATATGATGCTTGTTGAAGTATTAGGCTTGTTGGTAGTTAAAAATACAAAGTTGGATTTTTGTTGTTTTTGGCACATATTTTGGTTAGGACCAAAACTGAGAGAAAGAATTTAATTTTGGTATTTTTGAGCTTTTTATTGGATTCCACACAAAAAAATTGTGTAGGAATAGGCTCTGATTATAATTTTTGGAAGACAATTTAAAAAGCTTAAATACTGGAAATTTAGTTCACTAAGCTCCCAATGTGCATTTTTGCCTGGCAGTTTTGTTGTGGTAAAACTTTAACTATCCAAAGTTTATCTGGTTATGGTGAGATCTTCCAGAATTAAAGTACACTTATAGATCTTTAATTGATAGGAATTAGGAAGGATTTGGATAAGTACACTAGGAGTTATGATTTTTTGAAATTAGACCATTAAAACTAGTCAGATTTTCTGGCAGCAGGGGAAAAAGAGAAACTAGGAAGTGTATGTGGTCAAGTGGCTGGTCGAAGTATTTTTTTTCCTTAAAATAGACTTAATAAGTGACACATAGGATTTAAAATCACCTTAATAGGATCTTCCTAGCTGAAGTTATGAATTTTCAAGGATTTATGAAAATTCTATCAGCTTTTTGATAATTGTACAAAAATTTAAAGTAAAGTGTTTTGTAATAAAATTTGACCTTTAAGGGTTAAGTTAACCAATTGGGCTTAGCTTGGGCCCATTAGCTACACATTGGTCCTAATCTAGTTACCTTAATGATAACTAACTTAAGACAATGATTTATGAAAGAATTAGACTAAGTAATAACTTATCGCCCATAAATTATAATTTATAGGATTTGATATTTGCCCAGGATGCCTGAAACACATCAATCGAGGTCAGGATTTGGAAAAATTGACTGGTAGTATCTTATCCCTCAAATACTATGTGATATGATATATGCATGTTTGTCCTATCTTGAATTTAAAGATTCAGATAAGAAAAGCTTAGGTCCAATAGAATTTCCCAGCACTGTGGCAAGGGATTAAAGTCCTTGAACTATTCGAACTTTATGCTTACTGTATAACGTGAATTGGTAACTTTATGCTTTTCCACATATTGTGAATTTATCTCTAAATGTTGAATATGCTAATTATATTGAAACTATGATTGACATGGCATGTTATATTTATGCACCTTATATGAGTGATATCTGTTACTACTAAGATTCATTGAATCTCACCTTATTTTTCCAAAAACCAATTTTTAGCTCAGGCAGGTAATTCCTCAGGCAAGAAGGTAATCAAAGGCAAATGAAGCGAAGGACTTAGAATTTAATTTTCTCATAGGTTATCTATTATGAAAATTGTAATTAATTTGTATCTAAGTGAAGTCAGTCCTGTACTAGCAAGTCAGTAGACATGTAAGTAAGTGCCTGTATATAAGAAAATGTATAGTAACATCCAAACCAATAGTGGACAGCCATCCATCTAGGGCCGTTAATCAATTGCAGTAGTTTATGTTTCTAGTAGAGAATGTATTGGTAAAACTTTGATATGAAGAAATGAACCTAAAACAGATGGCTTAAAATGAATCATAAAATAATATGATACCAAATATGAAACAAAATTTTCAAAAATATTTTTGAAAACCCACTCAAGTGTAGCTCCACACTCTACTTGAAGTTGGCACTCTCGATATTTACAAAAGAGTGCCGGTTTCCCTTTTTAAAGATATTATTGCACTTAAGCCATCCATACGCTTTGAAAATGAGAGTGTTACATTTGTTGGTATCAAAGCATAAGTTCTTGGCTATAAAATAAAGTTATTTGCTTAGATAAGTGTACTACTCCTAAATAGTAGTCTTGTGAAATAAGAATGGTGAGTAATAGAAGAAGGCAATGAAGTAGTTCACTCTCTTCTGTTAACTAGCCTCCCCTAGTCAACGCATACCAGAGGGTAAACTCTGTGTAGTCATCAATAGAGGGGGTGTAGAGAGTACGTGGACCAAGAGTGTTGCGTATGGCAAGGAATAGAGTTCCCAACCATATGACAATAAAGATAATGGTTAGGTAGGCTAATCCTGGAATAGAGCCATCAATTGGTGATACCGCTGACCCTGAGGAAGAAGGGATCTTATAGGACATGGATCCTAATGTTGAGTCTAGAGCCCCGATGACTCAGTTAGCCTTTATCCCACACCCAGACCATGAGCTGCGGGAGCAACTTAAGGGTCTATACCTGAGGACCTTCAATAGTGCCCTTTCCTGTCTAGCACAGTATCTAACGTTTTTAGACTTGGTAAGGAGTTATATGAGTATAGGGATGAGTATGCGCTAGGGATGGCCAATGATGTATGGATCTAAACCACACTAGCCTATTTTCCTGACCTCACTTCTTGGGTCAAGAAAAAGAACGAGATTATTGCACTGGACCCTTTTGAGTTCTTTGCTTTTATGATCACATATATTTCTATATAAGGGTTAATATGGACTAGTGATAGTACAGTAGTGCAGGCTTTTTTGGTATGACTACCCAGTCTTTTTTATTTACATATGATTGGTTTGCTATAGTAAAATAGGCTTCTTTTGATGTAAATGCTAAGCCACTTCGACGCAAATGCAGATATCACTGTAATGGACTTATGTATATGTTATGTGTTAGTATTTAAAGTTTTAAGAAGTACATGCATGTATATATGTGTGTTTTTGATATGGTATTAACATGGTATTCCTTTTTAATAGTGAAAAGGAATAATGGTGAAGGGTAAACCAAGGAAAAGACGTGTAGTACCAGAAGCTGAGAAAGTCGGAAACCCACCCAACCCTATGCAGCAAGTTCTTGGAATACTGGCACAACAGCAAACTATGATCTAGGAATTGTGAGGGGAAATCCTAGAGATAAAGGAAAAGCATAACAAAGATAAGGCATCGCCTGAAGACACGAGGTAAATGAAAATACTGAGGTGGATCCGGAGGAGGAACTGTCTGGGAATGGTGAACAATCACATACACTTGAATCTAATCAAGGGATTCCTATTGTTCCAGCCTAAGAAGAGGAAAACCTCCAATACTGGATGCCTAAATTCATTTAGTACCAACCTCTGGTATTCAGGGGAAAATTTGATCCATAAGCTGCTGAGGAATGGATGACATGGTTGGAGAAAATATTTGAGGTGCCGGGGTGCCCTACAAAATTGAAAGCAAGTTGGAGGGAGATGCTGATTGCTGGTGGAAAAATACAATAATAATACTGAATGCATAAAACATTCCGTTGACCTGGGAGTTTTTCCAAAAAGAGTTTAATGATATATACTTCCTAAGGTATGTGAAGATCGACAAGGAGAAAGAATTCCTGGCTACACAACAGGGTAATAATGAGACTTTCAATAATTACCTGTCTCAGCTTACTGGATTATCATGTTACTCCTCTTATTTGCAATTTAAAGATGATGAGGAATGGACGTCTAATATGTTAATTGGGGGACTGAAGCCCGAGATAGAGAGAAGATAATTGCTCAACAATTCACTAAATTCAACAAGGCAGAAGAAGTATGCCAGTTGACAGAGGGTAACTTGAGGAGGATGCATATGAGCAATAATGTGAACAACCAAGGTGGATCTAGTCGACGGAATACTTCTCAGAAACGAAAGGGACAAGGACTCTTTTCAAAGGGAAATAATAAGAAGCCCTTTCAACCTAAGAGGAAATTTTACCAAGGTTCTCAACCATAATGACCATGTCCTTGATGCGGCAGGACACACCTGGTTAGGCTTGTAAAGGGTAACTAATTTGTCATACTTGTAGAAAGCCCAGGCTCTTTAGATTGTCTGCAGTAAGCAACTTAGCCCAGGCCACAGAACTAGGGTAGAGTTTTTTCCATGAAGCATGAGGAGGCCTAAAAATCACCAAAAATGATCCAAGGTACTATCCTCCTTCATGGTAATACTTTAGACGCATTGTTTGACTAAGGTGCTAACCATTCTTTCATTTCATATAATTGTGCGAAGATTAGAGCTAAGCATCAATAAATTGACGTATGACTTGAATGTATCGATGCCTGCGGGTGTCAAAATTATGACTGTCAATATCTGTCTAAATTGTATTATAAATGTTGAGGGGCATGAATTTGTAATAGGTCTAATCTATTTGTCACTCTTACAAATGAAAGTCATACCAGGTTTGAACTGGCTGACTGCAAACAATGTGTTACTAGACTATGGTAATAAGAGGGTAGTATTTCCAGAACCATACATGCAACTTTATGCTGGTCTAAACCTGAATCTTCTCAATATGGCCGAAGCTGAGAAATGTTTAGAGAAAGGGTGTCAAGGGTATATGGTGTTTTTCTCCGTACAGGCAGAGACAGACTTAACCCTTAAAAATATACCCATCATGAATGAATTCCTTGAGGTCTTCCTAGAAGATATTAGTGGGTTGCCTCTAGAAAGAGAAGTAGAGTTCGCCATTGAAATCATACCAGGAGCTAGATCTATATCCAAAGCACCTTATCGAATAGCACCAAATGAAATTATAAAACTGAAGAAGCAAGTTGAAGAACCTCTGTAGAAAGGGTTCATTTGACCTAGTGTTTCACTGTAGGGAGCACCAATGTTGTTTGTCAGAAAGAAGGATGGAAGGCTAAAACTATGTATTGATTATAGAGAATTGAACAAGGTGGCCGTCAAGAACAAATATCTGCTTCCCTGAATCAACATTCTCCTTGATCAATTTCTAGATCTAGCGTGTTCTCAAAGATCAATATGAGATAAGGTTATCATCAGCTATTAGTAAAGGTTGCAGATATCCCAAAAATAGCTTTTAGAACCAGATATGGTCACTATGAATTTTTGGTAATGCCCGTTAGCTTGATGGATGCACCTCCAACGTTTATGGATTACATGAAATGGATCATTCGTCAATACTTAGATCAGTTTGTGGTAATTTTCATTAATGACATCCTGATCTACTCTAAAAGTATAGAAGAGCACGAGGAGTATATGAGAATCATGCTGGGCATTCTAAAGGAAAAGAACTCTTCGCTAAGTTCCGTAAATGTGAATTCTAGCTATCAAAAGTCAAATTTTTGGGTCATGTGATTTCATAAGCAGTTTCTGTTGATCCTAATAAAGTGAAGCAATAATGAGCTAGAAGAGGCTGGAAACTATTACAGAAATACATAGTTTTCTGGGTCTTGCCAGTTACTATCGCAAGTTCATATAGAAGTTTTCTTGAATTGCCGTACCATTGACAAAGCTCACAAGAAAGAACCAATCATTTGTGTGTGATGAATGCTGTAAAAAGAGCTTCATACAGTTGAAGGAGGATTAACGACCATACTAGTATTGATTATCCTAGATCCTAGTGAAACCTATATGGTGTATAGTGATGCTAGTAAATAGGGATTGGGATGTGTCCTTATGCAATAGGGCAGAGTGGTGGCGTATGCCTCTTGACAGTTGAAGTCTCATGAATTGAATTACCCTACTCATGACCTAGAACTTGTAGCAATCGTGTTCACTTTGAAGTTATGGCTGCATTATCTGTATGGTACCACTATAGAATTATACTGTGACCATAAGAGTCTTAAGTACTTACATGATTAGAAATAACTTAATATATGGTAGTGGAGATAGATGGAGTTGTTGAAAGATTATAACCTAGAGATCAAATACCACTTGGGTAAGGCAAATGTTGTTGTTGATGCTTTAAGTAGAAAGGTGGCACAAGTAGCAGCTATGATAGTACGAGAACAAAAATTATTAGAAGAATTCAGAGATTTGAATCTGTCAAATCAAGTATTTATGGGTCTGAATGAAGCAAACAAATCACTCGTTGCTAGCTACATATCAGCCAAGAGGAGAATGATTTGAGAACAGAGATTGAAGAAGCTCAGAAGCAAGATAGAAAAGCAATGTAAATCTGAGAACTGATTAAACAGGGCGTAACTCAGAATCATGACACATCGCCAAGTGGATTGGTCAGATTTTAGAAAAGAATTTATGTTACCCCAAAGACTGATTTGAGGAGAAAAATCCTGGATGAGGCTTATAAGAGTATATATACTCTCCATGTAGGGGTGACTAAAATGTATCATAACTGGAAGTTAATATATTGGCAGCTAGGGTTGAAGAGCGACATGGCCAAGTATGTTACACGGTGTCTTTCCTTCTAGAGGGCCAAAATTGAACATCAACGACTACTAGGACTTCTACAAAGCCCTAAAATTCTAGAATGAAAATGGGAAAATATTACCATGGATTTAGTGGTGGGATTACCTAAGATTAGAAACTACGACGTGATATAGGTAATTGTTGACCAATTCACAAAGTCAGCTCATTTCCTACCTATCAATGTTGGTTATTCTTCTAAGAAGCTAGCATAAATTTATATAAAGGAGATAATCCAATTGCATGGTACACTAAAGAGTATTATCTCTAATAAAGATCCTTGCTTCACATCCCAATTCTAGAAAGCTCTACATGAAGTATTGGGTACAAAGTTGAGATTTAATATGGCTTATCACCCATAAACAGATGGCCAGTCAGAATGAACCATACAAACAATTGAAGACATGTTGCGAGCATGTGTTATGGATTTCAAAAGGAATTCGGATCATTTCCTTCCACTTGCTGAGTTCGCTTATAACAACAGCTATAATGCGAGCATCCAAATGGCTCAGTATAAAGCACTATATAGAAGGGAATACTAGTCACCTCTCTGCTGGATAAATTATTGAAGAGAAAATTGTATAGGCCAGATCTGGTTGATTAGACTTCAAAACAAATAAAGATTATCATAAAGAGGATCCTTGCAGCGCAGAGTAGACAGAAAAGCTATGCTAACAAAATAAAAAGACCTCTGGAGTTTGAAGTTGTGGATCATGTGTTCTTAAAGGTGTCACATATCACCGGTGTTGGCAGAGCAATAAAGAGAAAGAAGCTGAGCCAAGGGTATATTTGTCATTTTGAGATTCTTGCGAGAATTAGACCAGTGACATACAACATAGCCCTACCCCAGAACTTAAGCAAACTACATAATGTATTTCATGTCTCTTATTTAAAGAAGTACTAACCAGACCTTGAGCACGTGATCGAGTATGAAGATACTGAGGTACGAGAGAATAATACTTATGAAGTATAGCTGGAGCAAATCATTGACCGATAAGAGAAATGGATTAGAAATTGAAGCATACTATTTGTGAAGGTGGTTTAGAAGGGTTTATCTTAAAGAAAGGCAACATGGGAAGCAGAAGAGGACATGAAGAAACGTTACTTGGAATTTATGTCTCATAATGGGTAACAATTTTTTGGGACAAAATTTATTGTACGGGGCGAATTGTAATATACCAAATTTTGTAACACTAAAAACGTGTAAATATGGAAGTAGTAGAATAAAATAAATACTAATATTTACAAATAAAGGTAAAGTCACTTTCAGAATTCCTAGATATCCATTGTGTTATTTACGAAAATCAAGAAGTTAGGATTGTAAAATACAAGTGTAAGTACTTGCAGGGAAATTCGTTGGTGGCTGTAAGGCTTAGAGGCACAAATTTTGAGATTAGAGGGATTCGGGCATCATATGGCATGCCTTGATATGCGTGTCACAGTCCTAAGTAGAATCCCGAGTATGCACCGACAAAGCAACTTTAATAAAGTAAGTAATGATGACACACCTTTTGTGTTGGCTAGTTAAGAGCTTGACATGTGTCCCTTAATAATGACAAAGTACAAAACTACTTTTGTGTTGGCCAAATGAGGAGGTGAAAGGTGTCCCTCATCATTACACTTGCTTTATGCCTTTTGTGTTGGCATCTTCGGAGAGCGCCACCTAATGCCTGAGCCTAAGGAATCCACTGATCCCCAGTCTGATCAGGTACTGGACATTCTCAAACACCGTGCCGGGGGTCTGGGGAAATTGTCTAGCCCCTTCCTTCCCCTGACCATTTATGCACCACCTAAGAAAGAGAAAATGGAAGACCAATAGCCGTATGACACATGGCGCTCTTAAGCCTTAATCTTGTGACACTTGGTAAGATGAGATGAGATCATATTGAGAGATTAAATCACAACCATCCAAACTCATTTAAGGGGCCTAAATTTGGCCAAATGAAGAGAGAGGGACAGAAAATATAATTTAATCACACAAAATTGTTAGAGGACAGAGGGGTGTGAATAGTAATATTTCTTGAGTCTTGGAGCTGATTCCAACCTAGAAACGTCGCTATCGTCCGGTAAGTCCTTCAGGAAACTTTCTCTACTCACTATAAGCTTCAATTCTATGGTCTTAGGATTCTCATCTAAGGTGTTTTGTGTCCATTAGCTAGCTGGAGAGCTGTCAGAATTTTGAACCACTTGTAGAATGTAAAGAGGTAAGCCTTGGCTTTGTTTTAAACCGATTACTTCGTGTTTTCATTGATAATTTCTTGACCCTTGATTTTCAGGCAACATGATTTTTGAAGTAAGATGATGTTTTTAATCATGGTTAAGGTGATATATGATGCTTGTTGAAATATTAGGCTTGTTAGTAGCTAAAAACACAAAGTTGGATTTTTGTTGTTTTTAGCACATATTTCGGTCAGTAGCAAAACTAGGAGAAAGACTTTTATTTTGGTATTTTTATGATTTCCATTAGATTCAACATGAAAAATTGTGTAGGAATAGGCTCTGATTATAATTTTGAAAGACTGGTTAAAAAGCTCAAATACTGGAAATTTAGTTCACAAGCTACCAGTGTGCGTTTTTGTCTGGCAGTTTTGTTGTGGTGAACATTTCACTATGCAAACTTTATTTGATGATGATGATGAGATTTTCTAGAATTAAAGTACACCTAAAGACCTTTAATTTGATAGGTATTATGAAGGATTTGGATAAGTACACTAAGAGTTATGAGTGTTTGAAGTTAGACCATTAAAACTAGTCAGATTTTCTGGCAGCATATGAAAAAGAGAAACTAGGAAGTGTCTGTGGTCAAGTGGCTGGTTAAAGTATTTTTCCCTTAAAATATACTTAATAAGTGACAAATAGGATTTGGAATCACCTTAATTGGATTTTCCTAGCTCAAGTTATGAATTTTCAAAGATTAATGAAAATTCTACCAGCTTTTTGATAATTGTGCGAAAATTTAAAGTAAAGTGTTTTGTAATAAAATTGGACCTTTAAGGGTTAAGTTAAGCAATTGGGGTTAGCTTGGGCCCATTAGCTACACATTGGGCCTAATGTAGTGACCCTATGATAACCAACTTAAGAGAATGATTTATGAAAGAATTGAACTAAGTAATAACTCATCACCCATAAATTATAATTTATAGAATTTGACATTTGTCTGGGTGCCCGAAGCATGTCAATCGAGGTCAAGATTTGGAAAAATTGTAAGGTAGTAACTTATCCCTCAAATATTATGTGATATGATATATGCATGTTTGTCCCATCTTGAATTTAAAGCATTCATATGAGAAGGGCTCAGGCCCAGTGGAATTTCCCAATGCTGTGACAAGGGATGAAAGTTCTTGAACTACTCGAACTTTATACTTTCTGCATAACATGAATTGGTAACTTTATGATTTTTGTATATTGTGAATTTATCTCTGACTGTTAAACATGCTGATTATATTGAAACTATGGTTGACATGACATGTTATATGTATGCATCTTATCTGAGTGATATATGTTACTACTGAAATTCATTGAACCTCACCTATTTTTCAAAAAATCAATTTCAGCTCGAGCAGGTAGTTCCTCAGGCAAGAAGGTAATTATTGTTGAATGAAGTAAAGGACTTAGAATTTAATTTTCCTGTTGGTTATCTATTTTGGAAATTGTAATTAATTTGTATCTAAGTGAAGTCAGTCTCATACTAGCAAGTCAGTAGACATGTAGTAAGAACCTATATATAAGCATACACATAGTGACATCCAAGTCAGTAGTGGACAGCTGTCCGCCTAGGGCTATTAATCAATCGTAGAGTTTGAGTTTCCCGTACATAACGTATTGGTAAAACTGTGGTATGAAGAAATGAACCTAAAATGGATGGCTTAAAATAAATTGGAAAATAATATGAGACCAAATCTGAAAACAATTTTCGAAAGGAATTTTGAAAACTGACTCAACTGTTGATCCACATTATGCTTGAAGTTGGGACTCCCGCTGTTTACAAAAGAATGCCGGTCTCCCTTTTTAAAGATATTACTACACTTAAGCCATCCACACACTTTGAAAACAAGGGTGTTACATTTGTCGTTACATTTCTTATCGAAGGTAAAACCTTCCATATAGGTGGCAACCTATATTATCCGTGAGGGAGGCCTACCTAAGCCTTCCAAGAAGGAAGCATGCAAGAAACAATACAATATATGAAATTAAACTCTAAGATTGTGTGTCTCCTTGTGTCTTTCACTCTTCTATTTAAAGATGAATGGGGTGCAAAGATTTCCACTTGTTAGGTATGAATCTTGACTTTAAGCCACCAATGTTGACCTTGTGGTAACCATGCTTCTCAATAGCAACCAAATTTTTATAGTCAACACGGTGGATTCTTACATTTTTATCTTCATGAAAGTTGTAGATCTGGATCTTAGCTTGAAAATGCATATAAGAGCTCCTCATTTCAATATTTGCACCTTTAGTTATGGTCACATTAGTGGGTAAAGGTTAGACTTGGACAACTCTATGTTCTGAACTTCTAAGCAAAATTCGAAACTCTTGAAAACAGAACTGGGGTTGGCCTCAACGTAAAAGTTGTAGGGATTTTTCTTAGCTTTTTATCTATATAAAGAAGATCCCAATCCGATATCTAGAGCTCCAGATAATGTTTGAAAACTAAAATAAGGTTAAAATTTAGTATTTTTTTATAAATTCTATTGTATGCCAAAATGATTATTTATTTACCAATTACACCCAAATTCATTAAATAAAACTCAAATATCATCCAAAAATCATCATATACGGAAAAATAAATGTACAAATATTTTATTTATCAGCTAGTATACCCAACCACATGCTAGCTAGTCACTTCAAGAACTATGCCTCCTATTTCTCTTGTCCTAGGTCGAGGTAAGAATTGTTCACCCACACCAACTCAGCTTCGAGCTATGAATGAGTCAGTCGGGTGGTGCAAAATTCACCATATATCATTCATCCCAATAAAAGCCCAAAATAGTGAACATAATAATATATATATATATATATATATAGTTTTTCAAAGACATTTCGCATTAATACAAATCCTCATACATTTTTCCACCATAATATGCCAATCATCACAAGCATTACAATATTAGATATAATCCAAATAAACTCATATAAATTGAAAGTATACTGATTCATTGAACTAAGGACCTATTTGGTTTGATCCTATTACACCTTACAGTGCAGTGCAGTGCAATGCAATGCAATATTAATTATAGGGGTAGTGTTTGGTTTGATTTTTAAGTAATGTACAATGAGTTAATATTTTAACAATTATTTAAAATTAATATATTGCACAAAGTCTATTTTACCCTTAATATAATCTTTATAAAAAAATTAGTTAAGAGTCGGTGGCGGTGGGTGTAACGCCCCAAATTTTGATTAAGGGCTAATGAAGATTATTGTAGGGATTTGTGATTTTAAATTGGATTTTATTATGTGTTTTGTGACCATATTAATTAATATGTCATCATTGGTGGAAAATTAAAAGAATGGAATTATTGGCCATAAGTTGGTGATTAAGGAGGAAATTAATTACTAACTAAGAGGAAAATGAGAAGTGTGATTAAATGGCTAATAGAAGGGTTAGAGTAACTACTTTGGTTACTTAATCTATGTGAGCCAATGAGGAGTGGACACTTGGCAAAATCACATGTAAAGAGATTGGTGGGAAAAGTCAAATGAATTTTTTTGTGTTTTCTCTCTCCTTTCTTCCCTCTTTGTGCGCTGAAATGGTATGGGAGGGGGTAGGATCATGATTTCTTTCTTTATCTTCACTCATCTCTCTCATTTCTCTCTCTCGTTTTCTCTCTCCTTGGTTCAGCGCCATTGTTGCTCAAAGAAGAAGGAAGAAAAGCTTGAAAAGTTAAGGGAAAATAATCTCAAATGCTCAAACTCATTTCTTTAAAGTTATTCCTTGAGTTGAGAGCTTTATTTTGATGGTTGTAGTGTGTCCATTGGTAGTGATTTGTGATTCCAAGAGATTGTGAAAGTTGAAGGATCAAGAAGTTCTTTTAGAAAAGTTGAAGAGGTAAGTGAAACCAACCTATCTATCTAAGTTTTGTGCCAAATGGAGTAGTTTTGAATTTCTAGGGATTTATTGGCCATTTTCAAAACATGATCATGATTGGACATTTGGCATGATATTGGTATGGAAATGGTATGTTTGGAAGGTATATGGATAGATAGGATGGATTGGAGATTGAATGAATGAGTTTAATGACTTTGGAAATTTAGTGTTTATTGTTACCCAAGACCAAAGCATGATAATGGAGTAGGATTTTGATAGTTTTGACACTTCCATTGGATTCCTTGAGTGTTTTTATGTAGGAGTAGCTTTAGTTGAGGTGTTAGGTCCATTGGTAGCTTTTGGTAAAAATTCTGGAAAACTGTCATTGTGTCTGCATTTTCTGGGTTTTGATAAGGTCACTCGAGTGATCTGGGGTTCACTCGAGTGAGGGATGAATTTCACTCGGGTGAGGTTGGGTCTCACTCGAGTGAGGTAGTGTAACTTCATATCTTCCCTTCAGTTTCTATGTGCACTTCTGTGGAAAGGGCAAGAGTGTTGCCTTACTTGCGAGTGAAGTGAATCATCACTCATGTAAGCCTTCTCTCACTCGAGTGAGGGTGTATTTGACACCCTAAACCTGCCTTTCGGGTTATCACTCACGGTTAATGAGCAAGAGTGCGTTCTGGCACTCGCGGGTATTCAATTTTTACCTGAGTGAGAAGTCTCATGCTTGAGTGCTTCTCTTCCTCTGAAAATTTCCATTGCTCTCGAGTTCTCACTTCCTGAACCTCACTCTCTAGTGCTCGAGTGAAGCGTTTGGCTTTCACTCGAGTGAGGTCTTGTGTGCTCGAGTGTCCCTGTCTCTAAAAAAGTTCTTGTGCTCTCGGGTGCTCATTCGCTATCCTTTACTCTCAGATACCCGAGTGCGGACCATACCATCACTTGAGTGTCAGTGCCCCATCACTCGAGTGAGGCCATCATCACTTGAGTAAAACAATGAAAAATGTCAATGGTTGTACTTTCAAAAAGGGGATCCCTGGGGTAGTTCTTCCAACCCTTTAGGGTTTTTATTAGAGGCATATAGGAGTGTTAAGAGACAATAATGATAACCAAATTAAGTATTGTGAAGGTATTGAGTATTGGACTAAATGATAACGCATCGTCCTTAATTATGACTTTAGGATTCGATATTTGCCCGGAGCGTAGAAGGCATGTGCTTACTCAAGAACAGAAAGACCAAGGTAGTGACACTTTATCCTATATCATGTATATTGCATTGCTTGTTTGCATTAGTCATTGAATACAGTGAAGGGAACGTGGCGTAAGCCCGATCTCGAATACAGATACAGTTGATAGGACGTGGCGAAAGCCCAACCTTGTATAAAGTGAAGGGGACGTGGTATTGTGCCCGGCCTTGAATATTGATTGCTGCATTATGATATATGTTTACTTGCTTTCTTTAATATGCATCATATACATAAACTGTTGCTACTGGGATTCTCTAGAATCTCATTCTTTCCAAATAGCATTTTTAGACAATGCAAGTGGATCAAGGAACAAGCAAGTGGATAAGGGTAATTAGGATTGCCAGCGGTAGTCTTAGTTAGATATTTTGGTTTTATACTGAACTGGGTATCATTTTGGGTAAATGTATATATTGCTTAGATCATGGCAATATAGTTTTGTGTAATCCCTAGTATGGATACTGAGATGGGCAATAATGCCTTGTATAAACCCTTGGATTAATGTTATTATTCCAGGTGAACGTCAGGAATTGTGCTTATACTCTGATATTATACATGTGACAAATCGAACAGCCCTATTGATTTTATAAATGATTGAATAGAGATCTATTTGTACAAGTGTTGTAAAAGGTTTTTAATTATTCTAGATCTCTTATTCAATTATTAAATGTGTTTAAATGCTGATCTTGGCCTTGATCATGATGGAGGTATACATTTGTGGTATCTGAACAGTTTTCCTGGCATTTATAGGAATTGCTAGGATAGTTACCCTAGTTTATTGCCTGAGTGTTAGATAATTGATAAAGGTTGATTGTATGCACATGAATATTCCTATTATTTATTGGTATATAAGAGTTTAAGGAATATGTGTATACTCTTATTGTGATTTCTGACTGGGTGAACCATTTGTAGACTGAAAAGGACCAATGGCTCCCACTAGAGTTCGAAGACCTGACCCAGAGGTGGAAGAGATCAATGAAAATCCACGTGACCCTATGCAAGAGATGATGGGTCTGATTCGAGAGCAAAGAGATATGATCACTGAACTGAGAGAAGAGCTCAGAGAAGAAAGGGCCAAGAGAAATGAGGAGAAGGTCCAGTCTACTCATGAGGAGACCCAACATGAAGAGACAGCTGAGGGGTCTAATTGGTCCTGAGAGACCCCATCTCGAACAGTGCCCAATCAAGAGTCGCAAGGGGTACCTGTCTAGGAGGGTAAAGACCTATAGTTTTGGGTTTCAAAATTTTGTAAGCATATGCCTCCAGTGTTCCGAGAAATATTCGACCCTCAAGCGGTCGAGGATTGGATTATGAGATTAGAGAAGATCTTTGAGGTGCTTGAGTACCCACCGGAGGAGAAGGCCAAGCTAGCTATCTACAAGCTACAAGGGGACGTAGATCGATGGTGGCACAATATTGTCATGACTATACGGACTCGAAATGTGCCAGTGACTTGGGAGTCATTTCTGAAAGAATTCAATAATAAGTACTTCCCAAAGTCGGTGAGAATAGAGAAAGAGTCAGAATTTCTAGCAATAAAGCAAGGGGACAATGAGACATTTGATGATTACCTGTCCCGGTTTATTTGCCTATCCCGGTACTCCTCCTATCTTAGGCAGATGGATGACGAGGAATGGAGTTCCGACATGTTAATCAGGGGTTTGAGGCCTGAGTTGAAGAAAAGGTTCGCCACCTGACAGTTTAATAAGTTCAAAAAAGCGGTGGAAGAGTGTTGTATCACCAAGAACAACTTGAGAGATATTAACCCAAGTAAGGTTGGTGGTCGCAGTGACACTAGTAAGGGAAGTTCCTCCTAAAAGCGTAAGAACCAAGGGTTCTCATGGAAGGGAGTGGTAAGAAACCGTACCAAACTGGAGATCGTGGGAAACAGGACAGCTATCACAGTGGGTATGCCCCAGTGTAACAAATCGCATGCTGGTAGGAACTATGAGGGGAAATGGGTATGCTTCATCCGTAAGCAGCCCGAACATCTTGCCAAAGATTGTAAAGGGCAACTGGCAGAGCCCAGGCCCAAGAGTTAAGGTAGAGTGTTCGCTATGACCCATAAAGAGGCAAGGAAGTCTCCCGAATTGATCCAAGGTAATATTCTTCTAGATGGTAGTGTATTGCAAACTTTGTTTGATTTGGGTGCTAGTCATTCATTCATAGCCTATGACTGTTTAATGTGCCTAGGATTACATGTTTATAAACTGCCATTTGATATTATTGTGTCAACACCTATGGGTGCTAAGACTGTGGCTGCAGAAGCTTGTCTAAATAGTGTTATAACTGTAGAAGGGTTTGAGTCTACCATTGATTTGATTTGTCTACCACTTCATCAACTAGAGGTTATTCTGGGTATTGATTGGTTGACGACAAACAATGTCATGTTGGATTATGGGAATAGAAAAATAGTTTATCCTGCTCCACGGAGGGATGTGAATGTAAACAATAGTCTGAATTTCCTGTCGACAGCTAAGGTTGAGGAATGTTTGAAAAAGGGATGCCAAGGGTATATGGTATTCTTCTCTGTTCAGGGAGAGTTAAATGAAGCCCTTGAGAGTATCCTGATAGTGAGAGAATTCCCTGAGATGTTTCCGGATGATCTTGGCGGATTGCCTCCGGAAAGGGAGGTAGAATTTCCAATTAAAATAGTGTCTGGAGCTGGTTTGATATCAAAGGCCCCATATAGAATGGCCCCTAATAAAATGGCGGAATTGAAGAAACAAATTGAAGATTTGCTCGAGAAAGGGTTCATCCGACCTAGTGTGTTGCCATAGGGAGCTCCGGTATTGTTTGTGAAAAAGAAGGATGGGAGTTTGCGGTTGTGTATTGATTACAGAGAACTTAACAAGGTAACTGTTAAGAATAAGTACCCTCTCCCGAGGAGGTGGCGATTGCAACAGTGGAGGAGGAGGAGGTAGTGGCTGTGGCAGGAGGTGGAGAAGGAGGTTGTGGCGATGGCAGTGGGTCGAGGAGATAGCGATGGAGGAGGAGGAGGGAGTGGCGGTGGTAGTTGTGGCGTGATGTGGCAAGTGAAATGAGATAAGTGAGACAAAAACATAGGAAACTAAATGGTAAATTAGACTTTTTCTAACCATGCAATGGGATGGTAATGGGGATTCATAGGGGGGAAGTATGAATGAGGATTACCAATTTTTTTGGTAATCATCATTACAATGGTAAACCCTATTACCATGTTAAAGAGCAACACTCTTATCTTGGTAATGCAATCATGATTACTATTACAGGCATACAATAGAGTTGAACCAAACGGACTCTAAGTTCATATTCAAAAGTATGCATGGTTAAACATTCTAGTGTAAAGGAAAGTGAGATTTAGGAAATACCTTACAACCCAAAATATGCATATAAGGTAAATTAACCTCGTTACCTCAATTACAAGCTTAACCTTAAGGGTTTGTTTGGTATGAGAGATTTGGAGGAGAAAGAAGGGGAGAAAAAAATTTTATGAGTTAAATTTTAAAAGATTGAAGAAATAGGGTAATAAAATTTTAATAAATAGATTATCTAAGATTAAAAAATAAGAAAAATTAATTAAAAATTTTTTAACCTCATTTCTCTAATTTTTTTAAATTCAACTCAAAAAAATTTTCCTCCGCCTACTTTTCCTCCCCTCCCCTCCCCTCATACCAAACAAGCCCTAAAAGTTTCGAGAAACGAAGGCACCGATCACAACTTGGTCACAAATCAATCTACACAATAATGTAGATACAAATTTAAAAAACAAATTGAACAATTAACTTAATTATATAACCTATTAAAATTAAATATTAACTCCCAAAATTTTCTCCAATCATAACAAAAATACTATCATTAGGAAACTAAAATTATTTAGAACAATTTTAATTAAAAGGTTTCATGAAAAGAAGTAAATTAGATGAATACCTATTTGATCCCCGAAATGACGCTTCGCACTAAAAATGGCCGACGCCGCTCTAAGGAAGAAGAAAACTCGCCCATTATTGCCGAAATGAAATCACGGGGTATGTTATTATGATAGCAACCCATGTGATTATATTAAGGGGACACGTGCCCATAATAAATTTATTATTATTCTTATTTTTATTTATTTATTTTCTTCTTCCTTTTTCTCCCAAAACTCTCTCCTACATATATATATATTCCCTCGGTATTATTATAATAATAAGATATTTTTATTAATAATTCATTGTTTTTTTTCAATTCTTTATTACCACTGTATAATATATTTTATTCTTGTAAGTTATATTTTGGGCATTTTTTAATTTCAAAATGATAAATTTCATTTATCATGAAATAATCTCTTTTTTAATATTAATTAAATCATAGAAATAAAAATTATGAGGTTACAAGGAAGGTGATGCCCGGTACAATACCAAGGCAAGGAGTTTTTTTTTCTTTCGTTTTTTTGGCAAATTCGGTTGAGTGTGACCCTTTTGTATTTTTTTTTTATTGCGAATCTTTTGTTTTTTTTTAAGATAACACAATCAGATGGTCATGAATGGTATCAACATGCACTTTTTAACCTATATACGCTAAACAGTAAAAAAAAATGCCTAAATGCTACACTCTACAAAATATTTGCCAAAATACCACGTTTAAAGTTTTTCAAGGGTGGAACAAGTTCAAATTTACGTGGAAATGTGTTACGAGTGTAAATAATTTATTAAAAAATGTAAATGTATACTGCCGTAAATAAGTAATACAAAAGTGAATAAAGTATCGTTTCCATGAGGATTGATCACTAAGCATCAAAATTGGTAATTTTAATTCTATTAGGTCGATCAATTAGTTGGTGATTGAGATTATAAAATTAAAAATGATTAAATATAAATACAAATAATATGAAAACAACTATGAGAAAAAACTTTAAGTATTAAATTTCACTTAGCAAATTCCGGATTGAATCACCTATCTATTCTGGTCTAATTTATTCCACATGATTGATAGTCGAGTTTTTCTAATTTAATTACTAGCCTCTTCCAAAGTCAAACAATTCTATAATTAATTGAAAAGTCAATATATTTTTATATGAATTAAAGCAATTAATCATGCATTAAGATTTATGGAACTCATTAAGACTACACAACACAAATGAATATATTCCTATTTCATAGGCAGATTATGATTTTAATTATAGGGTCTATACACATGCATATCTTTTCAGTATCGACATACATATTGAAATCATTCAAAAACATTAAGACAATAATCAAAACTCAATCATGAAGGAAAAATTAAAACTAGATTTAATAAGTTAAGATTTAATCCTTCATTAGTAAGTTACATCATCACCCTAGGAAAATAAAAATTTAGCTCATGATAAAATTAAAAAAAAATAAATTGAAAATTTCATAAACATTGCATGAAACTTAATTATTAAATTCTAAATCACAAAGATACAACTATAAGATGTATGAAAATGAAAAAATCTAGCCTTCCATTATAGGGGTAAAACCTTTAATGTAGCAACTTATACCATCTATAATAAGAGGACTACATAATCCTTCCATGAAGATGGCATGCAAATTAAGAAATATTACAATGCATGAAATTAAAATCTAAGATGGAGTGCTCTCCTTGTTTCTTCCACTTCTCTATTTATAGATGAATGGGGTGTAAGGATTTCAACTTGTTAGGCATAAAACTTGATCTTAAGCCATCAATTTTGACTTTATGACAACCATGCTTCTTGATTACTGCTTAATTTTGACATTCAAAGTAGTGGAATTTCACATTTTGATATGTATGAAAGTTGTAGCTCTGAATCTTAGCTTGAAGACACAATTGGAAGCTCCTCATTTCCATATTTGCAACTCAAGTTATGGTCAAATTAGTGGGCAAAGGTCCAACTAAGACAAATTCACATTCTCAACTTCCAAGCAAAATTCAGAACCCTTGAAGACTAAACTGGGTTTTGGTTTCAACAGAAAAGTTGTAAAGCTTTTTCTCAGCTTTTTATCCATATAAAAAACATCCCAATCTGACATCTAAAGCTCCAGATATTGATGAAAACTGAAATAGGGTTAAAATTTAGTATTTTTCAATAAATTTTATTTTATGCCAAGATCATTATTTATTTATCAATTACACTTACATTCATTATATTAAGCTCAAACATCATCCATAAAGTCATCATATAAGGGAAAATAAATATGATAATATTTTACTTATCAAATTCCTGTACACTTAGCTCTTGGACGTCCTAGACAACAAGGAGTGACTAATAAATTCTTACTATACTACCAAAAAACTCAAAAGTGTCAAGTTTTAAGCAAAAACATAATTGAAGAATGAAGAGATCTTAGTATTCATGAATTATTGAAAATATAAACTGGTAACTTTATTTGAAAATGAACAAACCAAATTCGTAATTGTGACTTGTTCTCTCAATCTCTCAAGCGTTTAAAGGTAAGTGTTTCACTCAAATTCAATAGAAAAAATTGCACTACCATAAGCTTGCTAAAAATCTCAATCTCTACTATCTAATTCACATGCATAATTCAAAGGACTTATTAAGGGTTGTAATTGGAATAAGGTAAAGGGAATGTAAAACGTGATATGAAGGACTACATTTAAAAGATGAATAAGGCAATTGAAAAAAGGGTCATCACAATATCCCACAAGTTTAATTCAAATACTCAATATTTCTTTTTCTTTTTCTTTTTTGGCATAATTCTGCAACTCTAAAGTTGATGCTATATACACCCCCACACTTGTTAAAGAGCTCATTTCACAAAAATTTCAAATGCTCTGCTAGTCTTCTAAATTAGGTAGAAGCACTTGATATATCATTAAAACACATGTTAACGGATTAAGAACAAAGAAACAATCAATTAGGTTTAAAGGGGCTTATCAATGATACAATTATAAGGTTGGCTATTTAGCTTTGACTAAAGAAAGAAAATGAATGTCTTTATCATTTTTGAATGTATATTTGAAATGTAATCTCAACTAGATTTAAAGCAAGTTATAAATTGATAACTTAATAGGTGAATATCACACACAAGAGAAATAATCATTATTAATCAAATAGGCTCAAAAGCTCATGTTCAGGGGCTTTCAAACTCAGCTCATTCAGTCTCAAAATTCATCACCAATCGTAACAATCAGTTATTCAATCATGCTATGAAATCTCAAAATTCAGTTTATCCATACTTAAAACTTATATACTTTTTCAAATCATTAAAAAGCACCTAAACAAAATGATTTTTTTTAAATTTTTTTAGAAGGAACAAAAACATGCAACTAATAAAATGCCTCTTAAGAGTTAAGAATAACTCTTTACTCTGCCAATTTTTTCACACCCCATGCATCTAATGGTTTTACTAACTAACTAAATAAATTTTTTTCACTACTCCTCCCCCAATCTAAATCAGACATTGTTCTCAATGTCTTTTAGAGCTTAGAGAAAATTTTTATTTAAAAACATAAACACACAATAAAGTAAACCAAAATGCTAAGAGTAAAACCAAAAGATTAAGGAAAGTTACAACCAAAGAGTGGTATTTAGATTCTGCTTTTGACTACTATTTGAAGATTGCCCACCTATTTTCTTGACTAATAGATCTAGTTTAGGTTCATAGGTTTATAGTTGATCAAGCACCTGATCAGCAGTTAGTGCAGAAATTATGGAATGGAGAGTCGCTTGGGGTATGAATCTTGTTTTTACAACATGATCAAAAAAAGACAACAAATCATCATAAAAATCATTAACATTTAACAATCCTAATGGATTTTTGTGAAATTTTAGTTTAGCCCAATATGCAACGCTAAAAATCCCATCCAATGTTTCCAAACCATCGGGTAGGGTGATAAAAGCTTCAGCATGGTAGAACATGCGTCCCATTCATTTAGGCAAGCTTGAAATATGTAACTCTTGTCCTAAGGAAAAGATCTAATCTTCCAACTCCTTCGTCCTTACACTCAAACCCTTGCTTCCATTAATGGTTGCAGAAATGGCCATACTTCCCCTTTGGCCCTATATGCCTCCCCTGTATACAAAGTTGATCGTTCTAGCAGCTAATGCATTTCCAAGTTCTTTTGCTGCAGTTACAAACTCTCCATCCTTTCCTAAATCAGTTTCATCAAAAATGCAGATAGATTTAAAGCTACATTTTTGTGTGATACCCTTTTTCTCATTCTTTTCTCTCGAACATTTTGTGTTTACAAGTGGAAGAGTGCATATTTATACTACTAAAACAATAACAACAAGATCACGCAAATCACACATTTTTCGAAGAAGTTTGAAAAAAATTATGACAGAAATGACCGGTAGGCTGTTGCGTGAAGAAACTAAACAAAATGAGTAAAAAAGTCAAAAGTTACTGAAAAGATAAGACAAATTAGACAAATGTATGATTATGAACAATAGTTATGATTATGGCTCACATCTTCCTCTAGTTTTTCGTCCAGTATTGGCTTAAACGCTTTCTTGAATCGTGGATTTGCTTCCCATCCAGTTTTCTTATAAACTAGCAAACATGGTCTTTTAATGTCAGATTGCCATGATAGTAGTGCTCTTTTTCTTTATTAAATATGTTCATTAAATTGAGAAGAATACGATGGACATTACCACTAGGATAGGTCTCAAGAGTTTGAATAATATCATCCAATGATTCCTTACTCAGTCCATCCTTTATGAATTCAATTTTATCTTCTCGATTTATAGAAACTATACATTTGCTCTTACAGTGCTTATCATATGTCCACCTTGCATATTTATGACAAACCTTCATTCTTTTAGCTCTTCTCTTTTTGGAGTAAGAACTTCTTCACATTCTTGGCAAAATTTTAATAATTGACTCATGAATCTCACCTGCTAAACGTACCTTAGCTTCAATAATCCAACATATATCCTCAGGAAGGTCTAAATGCTTGAATATCTTCATTCTTTCAAGTCAACAACTATAGATCTTACTGAGCATATCTTTGGGAAGAGTGGGGAACCTGTTTTTAAACTTTATAAGAGATTCCTCCATGTTAACTTAAAATGAAAATGATTAGAACTAAAATCTTAAACGTAGTGTTATGTGCTTCAGTGAGTATAAAAGAAAAATTAATGAATAAGGAAAAGAAGTTTTTGGTTGCCTCCCAGATAGCCACCCTTCTTTAACGACTTTAGCTAGACAAAACCTCTCAAATATGATGCCGGTTACAAAGTGTTGAGTGCACCATCATTATACTCCTTTAGCCTTTACCCATTTACTTTGAATTTTCGATCACCATCTTGAATCTCCCCGGTTCCATATGGCCATACTTGAATCACAGTAAAAGGTCCTAACCACCTTGATCTTATCTTTCCTGGAAAGTGCACTAACTTTAAGTTAATAAAAGCACTTTTTGTCCCTGTATGAACTCTCTCCTCAGAATTCTTTTGTCATGACCCATTTTTGTCTTCTCCTTGTATAACTTGGCATTCTCATAAGCTTGTTATCTGAATTCTTTAAGCTCATTGAGTCGGAGAAGTCTCTTCTTACTAGCTACCTTGAATTCAAAATTTAAGGTTTTTATTGCCCAATATGCTTTGTGCTCCATTTCTACTGGAAGATGGCATGCTTTTCCGTAGACTAATTGATATGGGAATGTACCAATTGGTATTTTGAAGGTAGTTTTATAAGCTCAAAGTACATCATCTAATTTCCTTGCCTAGTCCTTCTGATTGGAATTCACCATCTTCTCTAATATCTATTTCAGTTCTTTGTTTGAGATTTCCACTTACCCGCTAGTTTAGGGATGATATAGAGTTGTAACCTTATAAGTTACTCCATATTTAGCTAATACTAATTGAAGCTTTTGATTGCAAAAATACCTTCCTCTACTACTAATAATAGCTCTAGGCACTCCAAAACTTGTAAAAATATTTTTCCTCAAAAACTTCACAACCACTCGAGAATCATTTGTAGGAAAAGCAGCTACTTCAACCTACTTGGAGGCATAATCAACAGCTACTAAATAAACTGATTGCTAAATAAGGATGGAAATGGTTTCATAAAATAAATCCCTCATACATCAAAAAGCTCAACTTATAAGATATTAGTTAAAGGGGCTTCATGTCTCTTTAAGATTTTTCCCGTTCGTTGACATCTGTTACAGGTTGTCACAATTCTGTGGGCATCCTTGAAGAGTGTAGGCTAGTAAAACCCAAATTAAAGGACTTTAGTAGCTATTTTCTTTGTTCCAAAATGATCACCATATGGGGATGAATGGTAGTGATTTAAGATGCTGGCCATTTCTTCTTCTGGAACACATCACTTGATAATTTGACCTGGGGAATGTTTATATTAGAAAAGATCTTCCCAAAGGTAATGCCTTACATCAGCTAGACACTTCTTCTTTTGTACTTTAGAAAGTTTATAAGGCATTACTCCACTTGCCAAATAATTTACAAAATTAGCATACCAAGGGGTGGGTTGTGATTGCATAACAACAAGTTGCTCATTTGGGAAATTCTCCTTGATTGGTGATTCTCTCTTTTGTTCAGATGGCTTTAACTGAAAAAGTTGATTTGCAATGAGATTCTCGGTCCCTTTTTTGTCTTTGATTTCCAAGTCAAATTCCTGTAACAGAAGCACTCATCTAATCAATCTAGGCTTAGCATCTTTCTTCTTAATTAAGTATTTAATTGCCGAGTGGTCCGTCCAGATAACGACTTTTGACCTGATCAAGTAGGCTCTCAATTTTTTGAATGCAAACACTAATGCTAAAAGCTCCTTTTTCTGTTGTTGCATAATTTAGTTGTGCATCTAAGAGTGTCCTGCTAGCATAATAGATGGCATAAAAAACCTTGTCTCCTTTTTGGCCTAAAACAACTCCAACTGTATAATTACTTACATCACACATTATTTTCAATAGAAGGTTCTAATCAGGAGCTATGATAATTGGTGCAGAAGTCAAGGCACTTCTTAGAGTTTGGAAATATGAGAAACATTCCTTATTAAACACAAACGGAGTGTCTTTCTTCAACAGCATGCAAAGTAGCTTTATGATTTTTAAGAAGTCCTTGATGAATCTTCTATAAAAGCCTGTATGTCGTAAAAAACTCCGAATGCCCTTGATTGAGGAGGGAGGTGGTAGCTTTTCAATTGTTTCAATCTTAGCTCAGTCCACTTCAATACCTCTATCAGATACCTTGTGACCCAGCACGATTCCTTCTTTCATCATGAAATGACATTTCTCTCAAGTTAGAACCAAATTTGTCTCCACACAACATTGTAAGACTTTTACCAGATTTGAAAGACAATGATCATATGATTCTTCAAAAATTGAGAAATCATCCATGAACACCTCAATAAACGTTTCCACCATATCTAAAAAGAACGCCATCATAGTCCTTTGAAATATTGCTGGTGCATTACATAAACCAAAATGGCATCTTTCTAAAGGCAAATGTACCATAAGCACATGTGTTTTCTCTTGATCCTCTAGTACAATTGTAACTTGATTATATCTTGTATGCCCATCCAGAAAGTAATAATAGGATTTTTTAGCTAGTTTGTCAAGCATCTAGTCTATAAATGGCAGAGGGAAGTGATCTTTTCTAGTAGCTTTATTGAGCTTTTGTAGTCAATGCGCACTCGCCAACCAGTCATCGTTTGTTGTGGAATTAGTTCATTTTTCTCATTAGAAAATATTGTCATTCCACCCTTCTTTGGCACAACTTGAAATAGACTTACTCATTGACTTTCAGAGATTGAGTAGATTATATCAACATCTAGCTACTTTATTACCTTCTTTCTTACCACCTCATTCATATTTGGATCGAGTCTTCTCTGGTGCTCGATTGATGGCTTGTAGTTATCTTTCATTAGTATATTATGCATACAAATTGAAAGGCTAATTCTTTTTATATCAGCTATTGACCATCCAAGTGCTGTTTTATACTCCCTTAGAACTCTTAATAACTTTTCTTCTTTATTGGGAGTAAGAGCTATAGAGACGATCACCAGTACTATTGAATTTCCTCCCAGATAAGAATACTTTAATTGGGATAGTAGTATTCTCAATTCTAATACTGGTGGTTTTTCTATTAATGGTACTGGCTTACTCGGCCTTTCTCCCAAATCTTCAAATGGTTTATTGATAAAAATTGGATAATTTTCTTCAAGGTTCCTAATCTACCCCAAGACTTTAGGATTAGCAGATTTTGATACATCTGCGATTCCCATTGCTATTGGTTGATCCAAGCAGATTTCATTCACCACGTCTTTTATGTAGCTAGTCAATGTATCTACTCTGTAACAGGGGTCATCTTCATTTAAAAAGGACAAAGCCTTAAAATGTTGAAAGATACTTGATTATCTTGAACTTGCAAATTTAACTTTCCCTGTTGTACATCTATTAAAGTTCTCCCAATTGCTAGGAATGGCCTCCCAAGAATGATAGGAATTTCTTGGTCTTCTTCCATGTTGAGTATTATAAAATAAGTTGGAAATAAGTTTGTCCACCTTCACCAGAACATCTTCTAAGACACCCCTTAGATGTTTTATTGATTGGTCATCTAGAAGTAATGAAATTGTAGTAGGCTTCACCTCTCCAACTCTGAGTTTTCTGTAGACAAATAGAGGCATGAGATTTATACTTGCTCCTAGGTCACAAAGTGCTATTTCAAAGTTACATTGACCTATAGTGCGAGGTATGCAAAAGCTTCCTAGATCTTTCAACTTTGGTGCTAATTTATTTTGTAGGATAGCATTGTACTCATCAATAAGTGCAACTATCTCAAATTCTTCAAGTTTATGCTTATTTGAGAAAATATGCTTCATGAATTTTGCATAATTGGGCATTCCCGTAAAAACGTCTGCAAAAGTGATGTTGATATATAACTTTTTGAAAACATCTAGAAACTTTCCAAACTGCTTGTCTAGCTTTGCCTTCACAAGTCTCTGAGGGTATGGAACTAGTGGTACATATGGAGGAGGGTTATCTAGAAAGCTGATTCTTCCTGGTAGCATATCATCCTTTTTAGGTTTCTGTGATTCCTCCTTCTGTTCTTCTTTGCTTTCTTTCTTTTCTCCGTCATTCTTCTTTTTAATTACAGGATCTTTCAATTCTTTCCCACTCCTTACTGCAACGGCCTTTACATGCGCTCTTGGGTTTATTTTGGTGTCACTTGGTAGAGTTCTTGGTTGTCTGGAATTTAGTATATTTGCAATTTGACCTATTTGGATCTCCAAGTTCTTTATTGAGGCTTCTTGGCTTTTGAGTGTTATATCATTCCTAGCCATGAATTGAGATGTATTCATGGTTAGTTGAGCCAGTGTATCTTTTACATTCTCTTTTTGTTGTGATGGATTTGGTGGTTGAAGAGCTTGTTGCTAGTAGTTTCCTTACAGCTTGAACGCATTTTGATTATTCCTCTAACTAAAATTTGGATGATTTCGCCAACCTGAATTGTAAGTGTTTGAGAATAGGCCACTCCTTCGATTCTCAATGTAATAAGCGTGCTTCAGCATGAATGGGTGTCCTTCTTGACATTGCGTGCTCACATATGGTCCTCCAAATAGATCACAAGTTTCAATAGGAGTGCTGATTGCATTTGTTTAGGTTGTCAATGAGCTCACTTACTTGGATATAAATGCATCTTGAGAAGACAAAGTTGTAAGAATATCCAGCTCCTGTACTGCAACTGCTTTCTTTGAAATGTTACGTTTAGGAGGCTATTAGTATGCATTGGCTGCCATCTCCTCAAGTAGGTTGTTAGCATTACCTAGACTTTTTCCTATTAAAGATCTTCCAGCTGCAGCATCTACAAGAATTCTGGAGGTGTGCATCATCCTATTATAGAAAGTTTGTAGTCGCCACCAATCTGGTAACTCATGGTGAGGACATTTCCTTACCAACTCCTTGTATCTTTCCCAGGCTTCATAGAGGCTTTCTAATTCATGCTGGGTAAATGAGGCAATTTCATTCCTCAATCTAGTAGTTTTTCCTGAAGAAAAGTATTTTGCCAAAAATTTCTTCGTCAAGACATCTCATATGGTTATGCTTTCCACTGGTAGTAAGTGTAACCAACTCTTAGCCTTATCCCTGAGTGAGAAAGGGAAAAGTCTAAACTTAATGGCATCATCAGTAATACCATTATGCTTGAATGTGTCATAGATTTCTAGGAAGTTAGGTATATATGTGTTAGGATCTTCTACTGGTAAACCACCGAATTGATTTGTTTACACCATCTGGATAATTGTAGGCTTGATTTCAAAGTTGTTAGCTGCTACTAGTGGTGTTGCATAGTCACGGAGTGTTTTGGTATCTGGTGCTTCTTCCCTCGGATTTGCCATCAGATTGCTTAGGATCAAAGTAGACTGCTTTCAAACTCTTCGATTTCTTTGATAAGTTCTCTCGATCTCAGAATCAAAAGGTTGTAGTTCAGTCTCCTTTATTTGGTCATGCATTGAGCAAAAACCTAAAAAGAAACGCAAGATACCAAAAAGAAAAACAAATGCAACATGGAGACCAAATTAATATAAAAATTAGTTAGTATTAATGACAACAATCCTCGGCAACGGCACAAAAAAATTGTTATCAGTATAAATGATTTATTAAAAAGTGCAAGTGTACATTGTCGTAAAAAAGTAATACAAAAGTGAGTAAAGTATCGTTCCCATGAGGATTGATCACTCAGTACCAAAATTAGTAATCTTAATTCTATTAAGTTGATCGATTAGTTGGTGATTGAGATTATAAAATTAAAAATGATTAAATATAAATGAAAATAATATGAAAACAACTATGAGAAAAAGCCCTGGGGATCATATTTCACTTATGGATTGAATCACCTATATATTATAGTCCAATTTATTCCACATGATTGATAGCCGAGTTTCCCTAATTTAATTACTAGCCTCTTCCAAGGTCAAGAAATTATATAATTAATTGCTAATTCAATATATCCCTATATGAATTAAAGCAATTAATCATGCATTAACATTTATGAAACTCATTAATACTACAAAACCCATATGAATATATTCCTATTTCATATACAAATTATGGTTTTAATTATAGGATCTATGTAATATCCCAATTTTTGATTAAAGGAAAATCATGATTATTGTGGATAACTATGAATTTAATTTGAATTATTATGTGTTTTATGGCAATATTAATTAATATGTCATAATTATTGAAAAAATGGAAGAATGGAGTTATTGGGCAATTAGTTGGTGATTAAGGGGAAAATTAATTACTAACTATGAGAGAATAATGAGATGTGAAATTAAATGGCTAATGGAGGGCTTAAGGTAATTAATTGGTTGATTTCCTTATGAGAGCCAATGAAATTCTGACACAAGGCAAATTGGTTGGGTGAGAGAGGATGTAAGAAAAGTCAAATATGGCATTATTAAATCATTTCTTCTCTCTCCTTCCCTCTCATTTTTGCTGACATAGGAGGTATGGGGAAGAGGAGTGATCATTCCATCTTCAACCTCCTTCTCTCTCTCATTTTCCTCTCTCATGCGTCCTCCATTTCTGCAGAAGAAGAAGAAGAAGCTTGTGAAAAAAGGTGAGTATTTGACCCTCTTAACGGCCTCTAATGGAAAAATGTTCTTCTATAAAGTTGTTCCTTGTGTTGAGCACTTCATTTTCATGGTTTTAGTTTGTCCATTTGATGGTGTTTGAGCTCTCATGAAATTCTTGACTTGGGTGAATCAAGAAACTCCTTTGGAAAAGTTATAGAGGTGAGTAAGACAAACCTTTCTAAATAGGTTTTGTAGCCATTGGTTAATTTTGAATTTTCTGGAATTTTTGGCCCATTTTCAAAAATGAGGGCCATTGGGAGTTTGGTATGTGTTTGGTATGGAATTTGTATGTTTGGAATGCATTTTGGATAGATAGAATTGATTGGGTTTCAAATTGTTAAGTTTGGAAATTTTGAGAGTTTAGTGTTTAATGTTACCCAAAACCAAAGCATGATAATGGAATAGGATTTTGGTGATTTTGACATTTCCATTGGATTCCTTGAGTGATTTTGTGTGGGGATAGCTTTGGTTGGGGTTTTGGGTTCATTTGGATCACTTGGGAAAAGTTGGAAATCTGTCTGGTTTGAGCTCTGTTTTGTGCAGTCGGTTTGGATGAGCGTTTTGAATGACCACATGGTGTTAGAAAATTATGACACTTTCCAGTCTTAAATTTCACATCCCAAGCTTCAAAATGGACATATATTTTGTGTCATTTCGTTTAGTATTCTTTGAGATATGGTTGTCCAAAGTTTGGGATTGAAACAGAACTTTGTTTTGGAGTAGTGTTTAGTTTTTGGTGATTCTGTATTTTTGTGATGATTTTAAATAATGAGCCATATTTTTCCTAGAAATAGGACTTAAATACCTTTCATTTGGCTTTGGAATCACCACGTTTTGATTTTTCTAGGATTAGTTATGAATTTTGAAAGTTAAGCCAAGAATCAGGGGATTTCTTGGCCGCGGCCCAAACCTTTCTGGCCTGATTTTGGCCTTGGCCCATGAGTGGCTGGCCGCGGCCAGTGGCCTTCTGACCATATTTTGGCCGCGGCCCAAGGAAGGGCTGGCCGCGGCCAACCCCTATGTTCCAGCACTTTGAGTTTTCGAAAGGAGACCTCTAACCTATTGTTTCCCAACCTTTTAGGGCTTTTATTAGAGGCATTTGTGGCCTCTTAAGGGTCAATTATGATAACCAAATTTAAGTATTTCAAGTTAAATAAGTCTTGGAATAGAATATAACTCTTCGTCCCTAATCATGATTCTAGGATATGACATTTGCCCTAGGCGGGAGAGACCGGTGTTAGAGTACGCCCGGAAGGATCAAGGTAGTGACTTTTCTCTCATGTTGTGTATGATGTTTTGGTATGCATAACTTATCATTGAACTGTGAACTGTTAATGTGCCATGGTCCATTACAGCGCGAGCAGGTCAGTGTGAGCCGTGTAGGGATTGACGCTGGTCATCTCTAGGTCGGCCGTTGAACTAACGTTGTAATCGACATGGAACTTTGTGAATCTGACCCGTGGGGTGGCGTTTGTTAATCCAACCGTGGGCTGTGAGTTTTGAATCTTGCCTGTATGGCTTATGTTATTAAATGCTTTATATGAATCCCAGCTGTGGTGAAATATATTGTGTGGATTGTTGTGATGCAATGCAGCCTGAGCAATCGTAAGGGATGACATGTGTTATACTAACTATTGCCGTTGTAACTGTCGTTGTAGTTGCTTGTGTGGATAATGATTTGATTTCATGCCTTATTGTTGTACATACTATGATTGATTTGACACTACGGGGATTCCTTAGAATCTCACTCTCCCAAAAACCATGTTTTAGATAGGGCAGAAGGATCAAAGGGAAAGCGGGCGATGAAGAGCGAATAGAGCTCCGATTTAGAAGTATATTTTGGGTTATTGGTTATCATGTATGTCTTTTAGATATTTTTGGGAAACAATTGTAGAAAATGGGATTGATGGTATAGTTTTGTGTAATCCCCAAGTTAAGGGTAATGAATTGTGGGCTTTGTGCCTTTGTAAAGCCCTTATTAATGAATGGAACCCGAGTGTGTCGGGAATTTGCTTTATACTCTGATATTTGTGAATGACATCAACTTGTACAGGCCATTTAGTATTGAAATGTGAATATGAGACCATCATGAACATGTTTTGTAAAAGTTTTTGTAAGCCATGATTTTGGGAAGTTTGATTTTGTTTAAGTCCCAAAATCATTTAAGGTCTCTAATTCTACATCAATTACATGTTTATGAACTAAATCTCGGCCTTAATCATGAAGGGGGTTACATTTGTGTTATCAGAGCTATAGTTCCTAGCAAGGTGAGGATTTGCTAGGATAGCTCCTTAGTTGACCTTAATCCTTTGAGTTTAGGGTAGCTTAATGATTGATAAGTGCTTGTTGCGTATACACACGAGTATTTCTGCAAATTGTGGATTGAGATGAATTTTATGGATTATGTGTATACATTGGCTAAGGTACTGACGTGGTGAATCATTTGTAGTGATAAAGATGAAATGGTTTGCCCTCTTACTAGAGTCAGGCAATAGGACCTAGAGGTGGAGGAACTTAATGATAATCCTCCAGATCCGATGCAAGAGATGATGGATCTCGTACAGGAACAAAGGGACATGATAGCTGAGCTGAGAGAAGAGCTCAGAGAGGAAAGGGCCAAGCGAAATGAAGGAAGGGCCCAGTCAACTCATGAGGAGACTCAACTAGAGACTCATCATGAGGAGACAGCTGAGGGATCCAATAGATCTCACGAATCCCCACCTCACATGGTGCCTAATTAAGAGTCTCAGGGGGTGCTGGTTCGTGAGGGAAGGGACTTGCATTCTTGGGTCTCCAAGTTTTGCAAGCATATGCCTCTGGTGTTCAGAGGGAGGATTGATCCCCAAGCTGCTGAGGACTGGTTGAACCGGTTAGAGAAGATTTTTAAAGTCCTCGAGTGCCCTACAGAGGTGAAGGCAAAACTAGCTGTGTATAAGCTAGAAGGGGACACCGACCGGTGGTGGAGGAACATCACCATGTCATTGAAGAACCGGAATGTACCATTGACTTGGGAGGTATTTGAAGAACAATTCAACAAGAAGTATTTCCCCAAGTCGGTGAGGCTTGAGAAAGAGTTTGAGTTCCTGGCTATCAAGCAGGGAGATACGGAGAGCTTTGACGAGTATCTTTCCTGTTTCACTCGATTGTCCTGGTATTCTGCCTATCTTCGGGAAAGAGATAATGAGGAGTGGAGTTCCGCTGTGCTAATCCGGGGATTGAGGCGTGAATTGAAGAAGAGGTTAGCTGCTCATCAGTTTACTAACTTCAATAAAGCCGTGGAAGAGTGTAGAATTGTTGGGTATAACTTGAGGGAGTTGTACCCATCCAAGGGTAGTGGCAGCCGCAGTAAGCCTAACAAGGCTAATACTTCCCAGAAGTGGAAGGGGCAAGGATCCTCATATGGGGGTGGTAGCAAGAAGCCCTACCAACCTGGGGGTCGTGGTGATCAGAGACCTCCAGTGGGACCAATGTGTAATCAGTGCAGAAAGTACCATTCGGGTAGAACCTGTGCTAGAAAGGTGATATGTTTCAATTGCAAGCAAGTGGGTCACATTTCTTCTAAGTGCCTACGACAGCCGACAGAGCAAAGGCCTAGGAATCAGGGTCGAGTGTTTGCAATGACGTATGAGGAAGCCCGAAAGTCACCTGAATTGATCCAAGGTAAAATTCTTCTTGGTGATAATGAGTTAGATACTTTGTTCGACTCAGGTGCAAGTCATTCGTTTATAGCTTATGACTGTGTAAAGCGCCTGGTATTGCATGTGCATAGACTACCATTTGAAGAAGCAAATTGAAGAATTGCTTGAAAAATGATTCATCCGACCCAGTGTATCACCGTGGGGAGCTCCAATGTTATTTGTGAAAAAGAAAGATGAAGCTTGAGGCTTTGTATCAATTATCGAGAACTTAACAAGGTAACCGTTAAGAATAAGTATCCACTCCCAAGGATTGATGACCTTTTAGATCAATTGTCTGGCTCGTGCGTATTCTCCAAAATTGATCTAAGGTCGAGATATCATCAGTTGCGTGTGAAGGCAGCGAACATTCCGAAGACTGCTTTCAGAACAAGATATGGGCACTATGAATTCCTTGTGATGCCCTTCGGTTTAACGAATGCACCAGCAGTATTCATGGATTATATGAATCGCATCTTCTGACAGTATCTTGACCAGTTCATGGTTGTGTTTATCGACGACATCTTGATCTACTCCAAGAGTAGGGAGGATCATGAGCAACATCTGAGAATCATGTTGAGAATTCTGCGGGAAAAGCATCTCTATGCCAAACTGAGCAAATGTGAGTTTTGGCTTACAGAAGTGAAGTTCCTTGGCCATGTGATCTCCCGAGATGGGGTATCGGTGGATCCCAGTAAGGTGGAAGCAGTACTTGATTGGAAAAGACCAGAAACTATTTCTGAGATTCGCAGCTTTCTGGGTCTTGCTGGTTATTACCGGAGGTTCATTCAGAACTTCTCACGTATTGCATTGCCGATGACCAAGCTCACGAGGAAGGGTCAACCATTTTTGTGGGACGAACGTTGTGAGCGGAGTTTCACTGAGATGAAGGAGAGATTGACTATGGCACCAGTGTTGATTATACCTGATCCCAGTGAGGCTTACGTCGTGTACAGTGATGCGAGTAAGCAGGGGTTAGGGTGTGTCCTGATGCAGCAGGGATGTGTGGTGGCCTATGCCTCTCGACAGCTGAAACCGCATGAGATGAACTACCCCACTCATGATCTGGAGCTTGTGGCAATTGTGTTTGCATTGAAAATTTCACGTCATTACCTATATGATGTGACAGTGGAACTGTACTACGACCACAAAAGTCTCAAATATCATTATGATTAGAAAGAGTTGAACATGAGACAGCATCGGTGGATGGAGTTGCTGAAAGATTATAACCTGGAGATTAAATATCATCCGGGTAAGGCTAATGTCGTCGCGGATGCTTTGAGTCAGAAGGCGATGCTGGTGGCAACAATGATGATCCAGGAATGGAAACTGATAGAGGATTTTCGGGATTTAAATCTCTCGAAGGATATCCTATGTGCCAGTTATGGTGTGGTCCAAGGGGAGAATGACCTGAGGACTGAAATTGAAGAGGCTCAGATGCATGATAAGCAAGCCCAGTCGATCCGAGCTATGATTGAGCGAGGAGAGACTCGAGATTATGACTTGTCACTTAGTGGGCTGGTGCGTTACCAGAGGAGAATCTATGTTCCACTAAAGGCTGACTTGAGGTTGAGAATTCTTGATGAGGCTCATAAGAGTTAGTACACTCTTCACCCCGTAATGACCAAGATGTATCATAACTTGAAGTCTATGTATTGGTGGCCAGGGTTGAAGAGTGATGTGACGAAGTATGTGGCACAGTGTCTTACCTGTCAAAAGGTAAAGATTGAGCACCAGAGACCTCCAGGATTACTTCAGAGTCCAGAAATTCCAGAATGGAAGTGGGAGAGTGTAACCATGGATCTAGTAGTGGGTTTGCCCAGGATTAGAAACTGTGATGCGATCTGGGTGATTGTTGATCGACTCACGAAGTCTGCGCACTTCATACCTATCAACGCTAGCTATTCTTCTGACAAGCTGGCTGAGATATACATTAAGGAGATTGTGAGACTCCATAGTACACCGAAGAATATTATCTCCGATAGAGATCATCGGTTTACTTCAAGATTTTAGAGGGCTCTACACGAAGCTATGGGTACTCAGTTGAGGTTTAGCATGGCCTACCATTCTCAGACAGATGGATAGTTAGAGAGGACTATCCAGACTTTAGAAGATATTCTGAGAGCGTGTGTCCTCGACTTCAAAGGAAAGTAGGACTACTATCTTCCATTGGCGGAGTTTGCTTATAACAACAGTTACCATACGAGCATTCAAATGGCTCCGTATGAAGCACTATATAGGAGAAATTGCCAGTCACCGTTGTGCTGGTCAGAGTTGTCTGAGAGGAAGTTGTATGGGCCGGATCTTGTTAACCAAATCGCTGAACATATCCAAGTTATCAGGAAGAGGCTCCTTATAGCACAAAGTCGTCAGAAGAGCTATGCTGACAAGAGGAGAAGGCCTCTTAAGTTTGAAGTGGGGGATCATGTCTTCTTGAGAGTGTCTCTAGTCATAGGCATCGGGAGAGCGATCAAGCAAAAGAAGCTAAGTCCAAGATACATTGGTCCGTTCGAGATTCTAGCAAGAATCGGGCCGGTGGCATACAGTATAGCCCTACCCCAGAGTTTGAATAGACTGCATGATGTATTCCATGTCTCGTAGCTCAAGAAGTACCAACCAGACCCTGAGTATATCATTGAGTATGAACAGGTTGAGTTGCAAGATAACTTTACTTATGCGATAGAGCTAGAGCGAATCATTGAATGAGAAGAACGATGGCTCAGGCATCGAAGCTTACCGTTTGTGAAGGTGGTCTAGAAGGGAATGTCTCCAAGTGAAGCAACTTGGGAGGCGGAAGCAGACATGAAGAGGCGATTTCCTGAGTTTATGTCTAGTAATATGTAACAAATTTTGAGGGCGAAATTTATTGAATGGGGGGAGAATTGTAATATCCCAATTTTTGATTAAGGGCTAATCATGATTAGTGTGGATATTTATGAATTTAAATGGGAATTATTATGTGTTTTATGGCTATTTTAATTAATACGTCATAATTATTAAAAAATTGGAAGAATGGAATTATTGGGCAATTAGTTGGTGATTAATGGGAAACCTAATTACTAACTATAAGAAAAATGAGAAGTGTGATTAAATGGTTAATGGAGGGATTAGTGAAGCTAACTGGTGATATATTATATGAGAACCAATAAGATTTGGACATGTGTCAAGATTGGGTGAAGAGAGAAGGAGTAAGAAAAGTCAAAATCCCAATTGTTTAATGTTTTTCTCTCCTCCCTCTCTTTCCTTTTTGCTGGCAGCATGGGTTAAAGGGAAAAATCATCATTTTCCCTTCATCTTCAAGCTCTCATATCCCTCTCTCTCATGTTCTCTCTCATGTTCTCTCTCTTCTCCCTTCTTTGGACACCATTGTTGCAGAAAAAGGGAAGGGAAAAGCTTGAAAAAGAGGTAAGCAAATGCCCTCCATTGCTCAAACTCACTTCATGAATGTTGTTCCTTGGAGTGAGAGCTTCATTTTGGTGTTTATAGTGTGCCCATTGGTGTTGATTTGTGGCCACACGAAATTTTGAGAAGTGGTGAATCAAGAACTCCCTTTGAGAAAGTTGATAAGGTGAGTGAAACCTATCTATCTATCTATATTTTGTGTCAAATGGATTAGTTTGTAATTTCTGGAAATTTGGCTTTGAATCCAAAAATGAGTGCCACTATTCATTTGGTATGTTTTGGCATGAGAATGGTATTTTGGGATGAGTTTAGGATAGATAGATTGATTGGTGATTGGAATTTGATGTTTAGATGAGATTGGAATTTTGATGTTTGTATTGCCCAAAACCAAAGCATGATAAAGGAGTAGGATTTTGGTCATTTTGAGATTTCCATTGTGTTCCTTGTGGAAAATTGTGTGGGAGAAGTATTGAATATGAATTTTGAACCATTGGGAACTTAGTGTTAAAAGTGGCAAGTTTTGGTTAGTAAGAAACTCTGTTTTGGCAGTGATTTTGCATGGACGTTTTAAGATAGCAAATGGTGTTGGAAAATTATGAAACCTTCCAGTCTTAAAGGTCACTTTCCAAGCTTCAAAATGGACATATATTTCATGTCATTTCGATTTTTGGGCTAGGAGTTATGACTGTCTAAAGTTTGATGTTAAATCTGGGAATAATTCTGAAGCAAGGTGGACTTTTCTTGAAATCTGTATTTTTGTGGTGATTTTCAGTAATGTCCCATATTTTTCCTATAAAGAGGACTTAAATAGCTTTCAATGGGCTTTGGAATCACCTCATTTCTATTTTTCTAGAATTAGTTATGAATTTTTGAAGTTGTCTTGGCTGCAGCAGAAAATCTTGGCTGCAGTGCAAAAGTTTCTGTGCACGTTCTGGCCGCAGCCAGAAATTCTTGGCTGCAGCCAGAAACTTTCTGTGTTGTTTCTGGCCGCAGCCAGCCCCTGTTTTCAGCACCTTGTGATTTTGAAAAGTGGTTTCCAACCCGATGTTTCCCAATCCTTTAGGGCTTTTATTAGAGCCAATTGTAACTACTTAAAGGACATAAATGATAACCAAATCTAAGTATTGTGGAGTCAATTGAGTATTGGAATAGAGAATAACTCTTCGTCCCTAATTATAATTATAGGATACGATATTTGCCCTCCTCGAGAGAGACCTGCGACAAAGCACGCACGGAACGAACCAGGTAGTGACTTTTCTCTCATGTTGTGTATGATGTTTTGGTATGCATAACTTATCATTGAACTGTGAATTGCATGTACCATGGTCCATTACAGCGCGAGCAGGTCAGCGTGAGCCATGTAGGGATTGACGTTGGTCATCTCTAGGTCGGCCGTTGAACTGCCGTTGTAATCGACATGGAACTTTATGAATCTGACCCGTGGGGCGGCGTTTGTTAATCTAGTCGTGGGCTGTGAGTTTTGAATCTTGCCTGTATGGCTTGTGTGATGAAATGCTTTATATGAATCCTAGATGTGGTGAAATATATTGTGTGGATTGTGTTGTGCAATGCAGCATGAGCAATTCAGCGTGAGCAATCGTAAGGGATGACATGTGTCATACTAACCATTGCCATTATAGTTGCTTTATGTGGATAATGATTTGATTTCATGCCTTATTATTGTACATACTATGATTGATTTGACACTACAGGGATTCCTTAGAATCTCACTCTCCCAAAAATTAAACATTTTAGAAAGGGCAGAAGGATCGAAGGGAAAGCGGGTGATGAAGAGCGGGTAGAGCTCATTGCTAGGAGTCTATTTTGGGAAAAAATTTGGTTATCATTTTGTAAATCATTTGGATATATTTTGTTGGGAATTACATGTATGTATTGGATAGTAGTTATGTAATCCCCTTGTATGGGAAACTATTTGGGCTTGTGCCTTGTATAGACCCTGCATTAGTAATTGAACCCCGAGTGTGTCGGGAATTTACTGAATACTCTGATATTTATAAATGGAATCAAATTGTTCAGGCCATTTGTGTATTGAAATGTGAATAGGAGACCATTGTGAACATGTTTTAGAAAAGATTTTATAAAAGCATGTTTTAGGCAAAACTTGTTGTATTAAGTCCCAAATCATTTACGGTCTCTAATTCCACATTAATTACGTGTTATTGAACTTAATCTCGGCCTAAGCGTGAAGGGGGTTACACGTGGGCTGTGTGTTGTACATCTTGCCAGTGTGGCTTGTGTATGAAATGCTTTATATGAATCCCAGCTGTGGTGAAGTATATTGTGTGAATTGTGTTAAGGTGCAATGCAGTATGTACAGGTCAGCGTGAGCCATTTAGGGATTGACGCTGGTCATCTCTAGCTCAACCGTTGAACTACCGTTGTAGTTGCTTTATGTGAGAGAAAGAGGATGAGGGTGGTGTTGTGAGATTGAGGCTCCTTGAAGGTCGCCTGGATAGAAGAGACTGAGATTCTAGGTGGGCCATTGCGGTAGGGTGCTTCGGATAGAAGAGATTGAGATTCTGAAGTGGCCTGATGTGATTCTGAATGCCTAAAAGTCCCGGTTACCACTAGCGGAGTCACTGGTGGGTGTACGGGTGAGGGTGACACCGTGAAAGTTGATACGGTGAGGTGATAATGTTGTTAAGGCCAACAGTCCCGGTTATCGCTGCTGGAGTAACTAGTGGGTGTATGGGTAAGGTCAATGTTATGGAAGTGGTTACAGCGTAAGCTGAAGTATTGTTGAAAACAGTGAAAGCTGGGGCATATGTGAATACAATGAAAGCTGTCGATTGTACGCAGTGAATCTGTGGTGGTTTGAATTGTACCCTAAAAGGGAATGTGACTTGATGTCAGTGATTAGAGTGACTTAAAGTCAGGATGCACGAGTGCAGTCCATCCGAAATATGATCGAATGAGGTGAAGACCTCTAGAGTTTGAAATTAGAGATCACACACTCGTGAGAGTGTCTCCGGGCATGTGAATTGGTGAAGCGATTGAGAGAAAGAAATTAAGCCACGACACATTGGTCAATTGAGATTCTTGTGAGAATCGGACCTGTAACATGTTATTGTATAAGTGGTCTTCAAGGGACTATTTTAATGAGAAACAAATTGAGAAACGGAAGCCGTCATGAGGAGGCGTCCAAGGTTTATGTCCTCAGTGGTGTAACAAATTTTGAGGACGAAATTTATTGAACGATGGGAGAATTGTAACACCCTAATTTTTTATTAAAGGCTAATGGTAATTATTGAGGATAATTATCGAATTAAAGTGGAATAATTATGGGTTTGGTGGCTATATTAATTAATATGCCATGATTAGTGGAAATCGAAAGAATGAAATTGATGGGCAATTAGTTAGTGATTAATAGAGATATTAATTACTAATTAAGAGGAAATTAGATATGCAACTAAATGGCTAATGGTGTGGTTAGAGTAACTAATGAGTTACTTTATAAGAACCAATGATATTGGGATACTTGGCAAGTGGGTATGGTGAGAGAATGGTTGAGAAAGTCAACCCACATTTTTTTTATTGCTTTCTTTCTCTCCCTCTCTCTCTCCTTGTGCGCATGTGAAGGGGCATGGGACAGATTTTTCTGCATTCTTCATCATCTTTACCTCTCATATCTCTCTCCTCTCTCCATATTTTCTTCCTCCATTGTTGGCCAAGAAAGAGAAAGTGAAAGCTTGCATTTAAGGTGAGTAAATGACCTCTAATGTCAAAACTCCCTTCTTTAAAGTTGTTCCTTGAGTTGAGAGCTTCACTTTCATGGTTTTAGATTTGTCATTTGGTGGTGTTTGAGCTCTCACGAAATTATGGACTTGGGTGAATCAAGGAACTTCTTTAGGAAAGTTGTTAAGGTGAGTGAAAGCTTCATTTTCATATAAGTTTTGTGGCCATTGGTTAGGTCTGGAATTTCTGGAATTTCAACCCTAATTTTCGTGATTTAGGGTCTTGGGGAGTATAGTATGTTATTGTTATGGAAATGGTGCCTTGTTTGGTGTTTTGAATTAATAGAATTGAATTGAAGTCTAAATGTGAAGTTTGGCACCTTTTGTGTTGGTTTTGTGCTTTGGTCAAAACATGGCATGTTGATAGGTTGTGATTTTGGTCATTTTGAGGTTACCATTGTGTTCCTTGTGGAAAATTGTATGGGAATAAGTTTGGTTATTGATTTTGGAGTCATTGAATTCTTTGGTAGAAAAGTTGGAAAATTTGTCCCTTGGAACTCTGTTCTGGGCAGTTTATTTGTGTGGATATTTTGAATGACCAAATGATTTCAGAAAATTTTGAAACTTTCCAGTATTAAATTTCACATCCCAAGATTCAAAATGGACATATATTTTGTGTCATTTCGTTTAGTATTCTGTGAGATATGGTTGTCCAAAGTTTGAGATTGAAACTGAACTCTGTTTTGGGGCAGTATGGAGTTTTGTGTAATCCTGAAAATTTTTGGTGATTTCCAGTAATGGTACATATTTTTCCGATAAAGAGGACTTAATTACCTTTCTTTTGGCTTTGGAATCACCTTGTTTCGATTTTTCTAGAATTAGTTATGAATTATGGAAGTTCAGCCAGGAAACAGAATTTTCTTGGCCGCGGCCAGAGTTTATGAACCACGGCCCAAGACCTTCTGTGCATCCATTGGCCGCGGCCCATGGGTAGGCTAGCCGCGGCCAACCCCCAAAAATCAGCATTTTGGACTTTTAAAAGGTGACCTTTGGTCAAGTGTTTCCCAAGCCTTTAGGCATGTGTTTAGGCTTTGATTAGCCACCTAAAGGTCAAGAATGGTAACCAACTTTAAGTGTTATGAAAATGAGAATTTGGAAAAGAGAATGATCCTATGTCCTTGATTTGGTTATAGGGTTTGATAGTCACCCTGATCATGATTCGTATCCACTCGGATAGTGAGTAGCCAATGCTGGAGCATACGTGGAAAGAATAAGTGTAGGGAACTTACCTCTCCTGCATGTATTGATATTTGTGTTTGTGTATTGATGCATGTTATTGCTTTGCTTGATTATGTGAAACAAATATGAATGATTGAAGCTCTGTTTCTATTTATGCTATGGCCATGAGTATGTTGTTGAAACATTGAGCATACGGATATATCATTATGTGAGCACGAGTTATTGTGATGCAAGCATGTCATGCATTAAACACTTTTCTTGCATGCATATTGGTATCTATTTCCTACTGGGATTCTCTATAATCTCACCCTCCCCTACCAACATTTTAGGCAAGACAAGTGACTCGAGGAAGCAGCAAGCGACTAGGGGCGGCGAGAATCCTTTATGGGCATTTGGACTTGGTAGTGGTTATCATTGCTATTTGGGATAATGGTAGTGGATTTAGATGTATTTAGAGTTGTACATGTTAGGATGGATATATGGTTGTATATGTTATGGAGGTGTATTTGGATATATATTTGGAATGAAATTTGTGTAATCCCCATTTGAGAAATTGTAAAGGGCGTATGTGCCTATAAACCGTTAGTGAAGATATGAACCCGGGATTGCCGGGATTATTATTGTGCACTCTGATATATTATGAATGTTAATTATCTTTGCCATGTAATTGTATTCGAAATGTGAATGTGAGACCAGGTTAAAGTATTTGTTAAAGAAATTTGTGAAAATCCTATCTTAAGGATGAGAATGTAAATGAATTTTGATTATTATTGGTCTCTATTTCACTTTAATGTTGTATTTCGGATATGATTACGGAAGGGGATTACACTAGAAATATAAGAGTTTAAGGAAGACAGTGTGCAAACTGTGATTTATCCTAGTTCAGTCCAATCTGCAATGGCCTTCGTCCAGTCCCCAGGCTCCTCCTGAGATTTTTAAATCCACTATCTTCTTGTTTAATCCAGGCACAAGAAAAAGCCTTTACAACCAACAAGTTCAGCTGGGCACTTGTGAAACCATTTACAAATCTCTCACCGAGTTAGTCCCCCTTAAACACCGTAAGGTTACAACCGAGTTACTCTCCCTTACACACCCCGTAAGGATACAACTTTGATGATGAAAGATTACAGTCAATCTTCTCTCTCAAAAGTGAATAGATGAATACTGAAGCACAATGAAAATAATCTCTCTCTCAAATATACATGATATAGAAAATGGATAAAAACAGAGAGTAGTTGGGTTGGAGTAGATGATTCATGATCTTTGCATATTTCTCGTTGGTGTTGCTCTTTGTTGATTGTTCCAACATTTATAGATAAGTTGTGATAGCCGTTGGAAGCATTTCAACCTATCCGTTAGAGTGGCGTAGCTTCATTTGACTATTCTTCAATTTTGAAAACTAGCCGTTGTGGTTGGTGAACTCTCCACTTCTGTAAAGTCAAATTTTGTCTCTTCATATCATCTCTTCATTATATTCTTGGAGAAATACATTAAATACTAATACAATGAAGTGTAAGAATGATTGGAAGCAAGAAGAGTGAGTTACATAATTAATCCTATGATTTTTGAAAGCTTCATAACGTTGTTGTGCATTCCTGGGAAGCATTACTCGAGTGAGCCCTCGAGTAATCCCATTCAAAATCTGGCCGAGAGCATTTCCAAGTTCATTACTCAAGTGATCCCTCGAGTAATGTTGCTTTTTCATATCTGGTTACTCGAGTAGTCCCTCGAGTGATGTGAGTCATTTCTTGGCAGAGAGTTACTGGAAGATTTCTTCTCTGGTTACTCGAGTGACACCTCAAGTAAGCTCTTAAAAAACTTTACAGATTACTCGAGTGGTATCTCGAGTAATATCATTCAAATCTTGGCTGAGAGCATTTTCACCTGCATTACTCAAGTAGTCCCTCGAGTGATGCTTCAAATAACTCCATAGATTACTCGGATGCTGACTCTGGTAATCTAGTTACTCGAGTGGTTACTTGAGTGGCCTTCGCTTTTCTTCACACATTACTCGAGTGGTCCCTTGAGTAGATTTCAAATAATTCTGCATATTACTCAAGTAAGCCCTTCAAGTGAATTCTTGATTTTGATTTGAAACAATGCAAATTATATATCATCTGGAAGCCCTCATCATCTACATTCCAATGCAACAAGAATCACCTCCAAACTCATTTTGTACAGAAAGTTATGATCCAAAGAATATCTTCTGCATTTAGACAAAGTCTGAAATCACGAGCATCAACTTCCAGAAGGCATAGATCTTAGTATATAACTTGAAATATGACAAATTATATACCCTTAAAAATCTCTTTGAGTGTACTTTCATATGGACTGGTTTCGTCTCAATCCGATATGCTTTTTGAGAGTTATGTCCAAAATATCGAACCTTGTTCAGGTATAAGATGCTGATTCATGTGTCAAATTCAATAGATCATATCTCTCTCATCAGAATTCCTTTTAATGTGATCTTGGTGTCCATAGTTCGTGTTGGGAGTCTAGTTTCATATGCCACCAGTTTCAGATCAATCCGATATGTGGTTAAAGAGATATGCCCAAAATAACAAACTTCTATTCTGATATGCAAAAAACATAGTACCATTACTCCAATGACTACTCGAGTGATCTTCAAGTAACACTGCAGATTACTCGAGTAGCCACTAGAGTAATCACCTCCAAAATGTGGCAGTGCTATATTACTCAAGTGATTACTCGAGTAATCATCACTAGAGGTCCCATAACTTCTGTATACATCATTTTAGCTTCATATTGACCCATTCCAACCATCGGTATCACTTCTAAGAGCTTGAATCTTGATATTCTTATTTGATCTTACAAGTTTTTCTTTCTTCAATCTCTTTCTTCTTGTTTTTACTCTTAATGATCATTCTTCATCACCCAACTAGATATCTTCTTGAATTGATGATCATTCTTCATAGCCCAATTAGATGTCTTCTTGAATATCTTCAATCTTCTTCAATCTTTGCTTGATATTCCCATTAGTTCTTGCAATGCCTTCTTTCTTCAATCCCTTGTCTCTTGATTTTCTTCTTGATGATCATTCTCCACAATATGAGGCATCATAACATCAACCCACCATCGGGTTTATGACTAATCTACAAGATATACAACATTAAATATAGTAGTTAGTCAATGTAAAGAATAAGTATATCATACAAAGTTTTTTCTCTTAGTACTTGACATCTATATTTGACATCATCAAAACTATTCATATCTAACATTCTCCCATCCTTTAAGAAAAATATGTATAAGTTATAAAAGTAAATTAAAAACAACATATTTTTCTTGCCTTTCTCTCCTCCTATTTGACATTAGCAAAAAGTTTGAAGTATAAGGAAGGAATACTTGTAGAGAAGTAAATACGAAATCAAATGAGAAATGTCATTCTCCGCATTAATCAAAATAAATGCATCAGGAAAACAAGTTTCTCTTCCCTGTTTTGAAAGTAGTTTTATTTATAATTTGATGTAAAGGAAAAATGGTTTTCATGAAAAAACAATTTGGAAAGGTTTTCAAGAAAAACTTTCATAATCAAGGAAAGGCAAAATAAGCTCAAAATATAAAGAGAGGGTTTAGAAATGCTCATGTAGTTTTTGGAAAATGATGAAGCACTCCATGAAGGCCGTTGCTTTCTTCTTTAGCAATGCTAGTTCATGATGTTATGTTCTCCACACGTCTTACTATGCAACTCTGATGTATGTTCATGTTGTTGCCAAGATTCTCCAATTGAGTTGAGCTTCTGTTCAGTATGCTCAATGCTCATTTGTATTGGTATATGTATTTATTGCTTTGAATATTGCAGCCAATATATCTCCCTTGATTGATTGTTAAAGCATATGTCATCATATGTGCTCTTTTTAGTGTGTTAAGGAATGATCTTGCATAGAACAAATTCTCCTGTTATAAATAAAAGCATTCTTGCAAGGAGAATGGTTAGTGCAATCAAGTATTAAATTTATTGAACAAATCAAAATTATCCTTTTTATATGATATGTTAAAAATTGAGATAATGAAAGGAAAATATAAGAGTAACTCATCATCAAAACTAATTAAAAGATAGTAAATTCAGATGAGAATGTTAATAGGATTTTCTTCCAATAAAGAAGATGAGCTTTCAAGATATAAAACACATGTGAATGTGAAGCTCCCCCTTAATGAATGCATGGCTTAAAAGAAAATCGTCATGAGCAATTCAATTAATAACTCTCTTGGATTAGTAAAATCATTGGAAATTTTGTAGAGAGAATGATTGTGAAAGTATAAAGATTTGGAAAGAAATCAAGTTTTGAAAATGATGATGCTATTCAGGGTTTAAAGGCTGTAACCCTGTATTACTTGAGTCATTACTCAAGTGTTCACTTTGAGTTATGCAACTCAGAGAATTTAAATTAAAGAATACAATACCTTACTCGAGTAATATCGTAATCACTCAAGCCATAATCCTCTGAAGTCCATTGATGCATCATTGGCTAGTCATTGTCTATAGATGTGATCAGTATGGAGGGATTCTTAAGCATAATCTCTGTGATCACTTAAGAATAAGAAGATGAGCTCGGAATGAGGCCTTGAAGTTTTAGTTGATCAAGTCACAGAGTTTGTCTAATCTTGCAATTCACAGAAGTGATGAACTTAGCTTGTTTGTTGCAAGTTTTGTGTGATTGTCAAAGTTCCTCTCTCAGATAGTCTTGGACAGATGGAACAAAGAATTAAGGATCAGGGAGATGATGCCATGAAGATCACACATAGAGCTAAGATTGAAATTGAGAATCCCCATAGGCTCACCAAGCTTGATGATTCTGTGCATCTTAGCATCTTCCTCTGAACATTTCGATTGGGTCCATATCACAGTGAAAATGTCTGATCACCTTGGAACAATAAGGAAGGTGGGTAGGCAACAAAGATTCATATTGGCTAAACTTGTTCTTGGCCTTGAGTTGCTTTGAGATAAATCTCGTCTAGATTCACCTAAGAGATTTTCCTCCTCTTTCTCTTTCTCTGGCTGTATCACTAGCTAGTTACTTGCTAGTGATGTGGTGTCACTTGAGTGATACCACAGATTTTGCTTCTGCTAACATTGCAACACTGTCAGTCATGCCTCCTCTATTAGCCTCTGATCTTTGTATCCAAAAGTAGATCATTTTGATTAATTCCTACAAAAGTATATGCTTTTTGGTACCCAACATTCTGTTGGGTCCATACAATATCAAATATTATAAATCTTATGCTCTTATACAAATGAATCATACGATATTTGAGCAAAGAGTATAATAATCAACAAAGACCCGAATATAATTTTACCTAATTAAATAAATTCAAGCAATTGAATCATAAAGGGCAACGAACAAATGATACCAAGAATGATGATTTCAAATATCAATGATAATTTGTAAATACATTTTAAAAGATATGTCATTAATAAAATTTTCATGCAAGGCATGTAAGTGAGATCAAAAGAAAGTAGTAGATATATCCATAAAAGTTTTCATCAAGTTTTTCAAGAATATGCAAATTGATTCAAATCTCAGATGTAATTTCAAATCATAACAATGCATTGTAAAATTGAGATTTTGAATATATGCAAAACTCATCTTTGAAATATGTTTATAATCAATGTTCATGTTGAAAATTGTGGAAGTCAACAGTTTAAATATACATATACCAAAAATCTTCATTTTTAGAGAACAACTAAGATATCATATTAGACATTGGAATTTAACATGTTTGAGAATTTTCCCAAGAGCAAAAGTCATATTGAAAATAAATTAGCCAAAAAGGCTTAGCTTCAAGGATGTATATTAACACAATGACTTTGCTATTGACCAAGAGATAAACTTAACTCTTAGGGATGTGTCTTGAAGAATAGGGATATTCAACTCAAGAATTTGAATATAAGGCTCTAATTACTCGAAAAATGGATGAAGACAAATGGTAATGCATTTGAGCAACAAGATGAGTATAAGAATTTATGGATGATGAAGTACATACTCATTGATCCAAATGACTAGAGTTCTAAAATATTATCTTAGCAAATTATTCCACTATAATGGTTAAGGCATTAAGATTTAATGCACTAATGAACATTCATAATGCTTGGAATAACATGGCCAACCAAAGATTTATACATTAAGCATAAAGCTTTTACATATTGGATTCTTTTCTAGGAAATACACTTGAAACTCATATAGATAGTTAACTTGTTAGATACATTAAGCATAAAGCTTTTACATATTGGATTCTTTTCTAGGAAATACACTTGAAACTCATATAGATAGTTAACTTGTTAGACATAAGGTCTAACTTGTTAGAAAATAATGGTTGAGGAGTTCAAGCATTGGATAACGCATTTAAGATCAATGATCAATATGTCAACGATGGGGAAATACTCTGATGGATGAATTTGAAGCATTTCTAATTTTCAGTATACATAAATATTAACTTCCAATTTTGAAACCAATTTAAATGCAAACAAGTTATGAATAATTTTCAAATAAAGTGTATGCATTTTTATAAACAAGATCAATTCGAAATCAAGTACATTTTTGAAATGTGGATTTCAAAACTCAAATACATAGAAAGATTATGCACAATTTCACTTTCAGTCCATTTAGCAATCTAAAAACAATTTGAAACCCATAAATGATTGATTGCTAATGGTATGCAATAATGAGCAAGTTATTCATTACCCAAATAAATAATTTATATATGCATAATATTGGGTAAGAATAAAGAAGACAATACCGTATTCAAGTAATCTCATAATTACTTGAAAAATAATCCTTAAGTTCATTTGTGCATAATTCCTTAACTTTTGCCTTCCAATCTTTCAATTGGTCTTATCACTTGAACATTCACTCCCAGTATCACGTAGTGATGATGATCACTTGATTGATTATTTGAGTGATGCTTCATTGTGTATCATTTCTTCCTTCATTGCTAGCTAGGCCTTCACAGTGATGCTTTGAGTAGTGTCTCCTTTTGTTTACACATGTAGCTTCAAACTCCAACTTCACCAAGATTTGAGTTAGATTCTATGTAGTCATAATCTTGAAATGAAGCTCTTCCTTTCTTTTTCCTATAAAACCATTTAGACCTTTTTCTTCCTTTTGTATCCAGTTTTACTTGGATCCACACATAGTTAGCTTGTAGGAATTATAATTCACATGCTCTAAGAATATAGTTAATTCGAGACAATTGAGCATAATGAATTAAACATGACTTTATGTAAATAAATAGTTTCTTTTGAAATATGCATATATGCATAAGGGGTTAAACTATTGAACATTGCAATATTTTTATAAATGAATTTATTGAGTGGATTTTCTAATGGTTGTGAAAACATATTTTCAAAAATAGTTTGCAATTCTCATTCCTAAGGTTTCAAACTATAAAACCTCAATAAATATTACAGACTATAGCATAGGAGGTTTTATCATTGTGTACCTTTTCCTTAGATACTTGGAGGATTGCTTTTTCTTACCAACTGCATCTTTCTATGATGTTGATACTTTGAAAATCTTGCTTTGGGTATTGGCAACCTTCTCTCAAAACATATAGACTCCAAGAGTTTTCTACTTGATGCTTGAGAGATCCTCCTCTTCTTGTTCTCCTCGTTGTAGTTAAATGGTACTCTATGGTAGCCCTTTCTTGATATGGAACGTACTCCTTTTATCTATTGCTTCTCTTCATAATCATATTGGGTAGTTCTAGCAATGGGTGCTATGAGAGTTCTCCTTTTCGATATAGATGATATAAACTTCTTTCCTGGTGCATGAGAAACTCTTGGCTTCTTCTTCATCATCTCTGTATCCTTATGTCCATTTTTCTTAGATTCAATTTGCACACTAAAGTACTAGGTGGACATTTTGGTACCCAATTTGGTTTGGGTCCTTGATTGTTAGCATTGGACTTTACTTGACTTTTCGGAACCCAAACATATTTATTTCTCACATTAGAATTTCTTCTAATATAGCATTTGTGAGAAATATGACTGGATTTACCACAATAATTGCAAATTGTATGATGATATGCATTATGAGATTTTATGCAGGTATTATGTCGGTCAAGAGAGTAAAAACCTGAATAAATTTCATTTGAACATTCTTTCTTCCCAATAAACTTTCCAGCATGATTGAAAACATTTTTGCTTTTCAGAATAGAATCAATACTTGGTTGAGAAATAATTTTATGCAAACATTGAAAATTAGTTTTCAAAATAACTCCAAAAGAATTGGAATTGTTTACCATATGTGCATCTTGAGCTCTAGAGGATGATCCATCAAATTCATCCATAATGAGCTCTTTTTGGGAATCTTCTTCCTCTTGTTCTTCTATGTTGACAAGATTATGGAAGTGTTCTATGATTTCTCCTTCTTCATTATCAACTTCCACTTGTTCATGAATCGTAGATATGCAGCTTGTAGTTTCACATGAACTGTCAACACTTTCAATTTCAACACACTTGTTAGAAGTATACATAGAATCAAAGTATCCCAAATATCTATTGCAATAGAGCAAAATCTAATTTTCTCAAAATCATTTTCAGTTAAAGCACTATACAAAATTTTCATTACTCTAATGTTTAATGAAAACATTTTCTTTTCTCTTTCTGTCCAATCCTTTCTCGGTTTGAAATCAAAGACATTTGTAAAATCATCCCACATATCATAATCGAAGTATTTTATAAAAGATGTCATTCTATCTTTCCAAAACCAAAAATCAATATCTTTCAAAATAGGTGGAATTGTATAGTCAAAATCTTCAGAAAGCATATAACACCCAAAATCAGCCATTATAAGCTCTTGAGATGGTTAAGTCCTTTAAACAAGAGTCCAGCTCTGATACCAAATGTTAGAACCGGCTGACACCCAAGAGAGGGGTGAATTGGGTGTAAGATAAAAATCTTATGAACTTTGAAAATCTTTTTGCATCTTAGAGGAAGCAATAAATATGAAAGTAATGAATCATAAATCAACAATTAATATATGCTGGAAATATAAGAGTTTAAGGAAGAGAGTGTACAAACTGTGATTTATCCTAGTTCGGTCCAATCTGCGATGGCCTACGTCCAGTCCCCAGGCTCGTCCTGGGATTTTTAAATCCACTATCTTCTTGTTTAATCCAGGCACAAGAAAAGCCTTTACAACCCATAAGTTTAGCTAGGCACTTGCGAAGCCGTTTACAAATCTCTCACCGAGTTACTCCCCCTTACATACCGTAAGGTTACAATCGAGTTACTCTCCCTTACACACCCTGTAAAGATACAACTTTGATGATGAAAGATTACAGTCAATCTTCTCTCTCGGAAGTGAATAGATGAATACTGAAGTGCAATGAAAATAATCTCTCTCTCAAATATACATGATATAGATAATAGATAAGAATAGAGATTGCATGTTTCTCGTTGGTGTTGCTCTTTGTTGAATGTTCCCACATTTATAGATGAGTTGTGATAGCCGTTGGAAGCATTTCAACCTATCCGTTAGAGTGGCATAGCTTCGTTTGACTATTCTTCGATTTTGAAAACTAGCCATTGTGGTTGGTGAACGCTTCACTTCCATAAAGTCAACTTTTGTCTCTTCATATCATCTCTTCATTATATTCCTGGAGAAATACATTAAATACTAATACAATGAAGTGTAAGAATGATTGGAAGCAAGAAGAGTGAGTTACATAATTAATCCCATGATTTTTGAAAGCTTCATAATGTTGTTGTGTATTCCTGGGAAGTATTACTCGAGTGGTCACTCGAGTAAGCCTTGGTCATTACTCAAGTGAGCCCTCGAGTAATCCCATTCAAAATCTGGCCAAGAGCATTCCAAGTTCATTACTCGAGTGATCCCTCGAGTAATGTTTCTTTTTCATATCTGGTTACTCGAGTAGTCCCTCGAGTGATGTGAGTCATTTCTTGGCCAAGAGTTACTGGAAGATTTCTTCTCTGGTTACTCGAGTGATCCCTCGAGTAAGCTCTTAAAAAACTTTACAAATTACTCGAGTGGTATCTTGAGTGATATCATTCAAATTTTGGCCGAGAGCATTTTCACCTGCATTACTCTAGTAGTCACTCGAGTGATGCTTCAAATAACTCTATAGATTACTCGGGTGCTGACTCTAGAAATCTAGTTACTCGAGTGGCCTTCGCTTTTCTTCATACCTTACTAGAGTGGTCCCTCGAGTAGATTTCAAATAATTCTGCATATTACTCAAGTAAGCCCTTCAAGTGAATTCTTGATTTTGATTCAAAACAATGCAAATTATATATCATCAGAAAGCCCTCATCATCTACATTCCAATGCAACAAGAAGCACCTCCAAACTCATTTTGTACAGAAAGTTATGATCCAAAGAATATCTTCTGCATTTAGACAAAGTCTGAAATCACGAGCATCAACTTCTAGAAGGCATAGATCTTAGTATATAACTTGAAATATGACAAATTATATATCCTTAGAAATTTCTTTAAGTCTAATTTCATATGGCACCAGTTTCGTCTCAATCCGATATGTATTTTGAGAGTTATGTCTAAAATACCGAACCTTGTTCTGGTACAAGATACTGATTCATGTGTCAACTTCAACAGATCATATCTCTCTCATCTTAACTCCTTTTAATGTGATCTTGGTGTCCATAGTTCGTGTTGGGAGTCTAGTTTCATATGCAACCAGTTTCAGATCAATCCGTGTGGTTAGAGAGATATGTCCAAAATACCAAACCTCTATTCTGACGTGCGAAAAACAGAGTGCTATTACTCGAGTGACTACTCGAGTGATCTTCAAGTAACTCTGCAAATTACTCGAGAAGCCAATCTAGTAATTACCTCCAAAATGTGGCAGTTCTATATTACTCGAGTGACTACTCGAGTGATCTTCAAGTAACTCTGTAGATTACTTGAGTAGCCACTCTAGTAATCACCTCCAAAATGTGGCAGTGCTATATTACTCGAGTGATTACTCGAGTAATCATCCCTGGAGGTCCCATAACTTTCGTATACATCATTTTAGCTTCATATTGACCCATTCTAACCATCGATATCACTTCTAAGAGCTTGAATCTTGATATTCTTATTTGATCTTACAAGTTCTTCTTTCTTCAATCTCTTTCTTCTTGTTTTTCCTCTTAATGATCATTCTTCATCACCCAACTAGATATCTTCTTGAATTGATGATCATTCTTCATAGCCCAATTAGATGTCTTCTTGAATATCTTCAATCTTCTTCAATCTTTACTTGATATTCACATTAGTTCTTGCAATGCCTTCTTTCTTCAATCCCTTGTCTCTTGATTTTCTTCTTGATGATCATTCTCCACAATATGAGGCATTATAACATCAACCCACTATCGGGTTTATGACTAATCTACAAGATATACAACATTAAATATAGTAGTTAGTCAATGTAAAGAATAAGTATATCATACAAAGTTTTTTCTCTTAGTACTTGACATCTATATTTGACATCATCAAAACTATTTATATCTAACAGATCGAAGGGCAAAGGCGTGGATGCCGAGAAGTAATCAACTCGTGTCTTAAGGTGAGGGCAATATAATGGTTATAATTAGTTTTTGCCTTAGATATTTTAGGTTATCCTGTAAATATTAAGTTTTTACGATATTTTCTGTATTTCATGTTGAGTGATATCAGTATTGATAAGTAGCAATTTTGTAAATATATAGAACTTCTAAACAAAGCCGGTCTTAAAATATCAAAATATTTTAAAATGTAAAACTTTTTTAACTTTTAAGATCGGTTATTAAAAAAACCGGTCTTAAATAAAAACTTATCTAGACCGGTTATAAATAAATCAGTCTTAAAATATGAAAATATTTTAAAATTTAAACTTTTTTTACTTTTAAGACCGGTTTCTTTGAAAATCGGTCAGAGAAACTGATCTTAAATATAAAATATTTAAGACCAGTTTTCATGAAAACGGGTCTTAAATTTTATATTTAAGACCGGTTTTTTATGAAAATCGGTCTTAAAGATGAAATATTTTTAAAATTATTTTTTTTCACCATTTTAAGACCGGTTTTAATGGAAAATCGGTTTAAAAGGTGAGATATTTCAGCGTATTTTCACTTTCGAGCGCCCAGATCCCACGCTTTGAACCCTTTCTTCTCTTGTCGCCTTTTCTCTGTGAGCTCTGTCGTTGCTTGTTCTGAACTCCTCCATTGCTCCCTGTTTCTCTTTTGCTCCACTCTCCTCCGTCATTACCACTGTTGTTGCTGTGTTCCTTGTCGCTATTCTTTGACCATCGTCACTCTCTTCTGCCACCACCTCTATTCTCTGCAGTGACCATTCTCCTCTCCGTGACTTCCCTTTGCCATTGTGACTTTGGGTAAAAGCTCACTCCTTGGTCTTCAATCAGGTTAGTGTTCTGTTAATTAAAGCTTTCAACTTTCAGCTTGTATTTGCTATTCTCAACAATATTAACTCTAACATTATATAGTGGTTAGACATGAAATAATTGCAAAAAAATTTAATTAAGGTTAAAGGGAAAACTATGTGATCGATGACTTTATTACTATATAAGTTTTTCTTTTTTTGGACCAAAAGAAAATAAGGTCCTCACTGACTTGTGATAATTGGCTTGGAGTAATACCATTTTAAGTTTAGTTTTATTTTAATTTAGTGTGATTGTTTGATCGTCATTGTTATTGTCTGTGTTTAGTGTGATTGTTTGATTCTAAGTTCTATTTTGTTTTACTACTTTAAAATGGTGCATGTTAAAATTCGTTGAAATCTCTAAAACTCTATGGTGGTTGTTTTTTTGTATATCCTTTTGTTGTTAGATATAGGGTGCTACAAGTATTGAGATATATATGGATCATAGTTGGGTAAAAGCTAAACGAATGAGTGTTGAATATGATAATGGGATGAGGGTTTTTTAGACTTCGTTAGAAGAAATGTCATGATGGTAGTGGGAAGTTTTATTGCCCTTGTATAGTATGTTTGAATGAGAAGCGACTAAGTGCTGCAGATATATACACACATTTAATTTGTGAAGGCTTTTGTAAGAGTTATACAGTATGGGTATAGTATAGTGAAGAATTAGAAATGCCAAGTTCATCTGAATAGGGGGAAGTGGGCTTTGATGATAATGATACGGATACGGATGATCGGATAGAGGATATTATTCGTGATATAAGAGAATAGGCTTTTGAGAAATCACATGCATATGGTAATATGTGCAGTAATGCTGGGACACCACTATACCTGAGGTGTCAAAAATACCAATAGTTGAAAGTAGTATTGAAATTGGTAAGCTTGAAAGCACGGCATAGATAGAGCGACAAGAGTTTTTCAGAAACGCTTGAGTCTTTTAAGGACATGCTTCCAGATGATAATGTGTTGCCTTCTCAATACTATGATGCTAAGAAAATACTGTGTCCACTAGGGATTAAGTATAAAAAGATCTATGCATGCCCTAATGATTGTATATTATATAGAAAGAAGTATGAAGAGGAACAATAGTGTTTGATATGTGAACCTTGAGGTACAAATCAAATAACGCCCCTGCAAAAGTGTTGTGGTATCTTCCAGTCATACCAAGGTTCAAGCGCTTGTTTGCTAATGAAAACGATGCAAAAAATTTGATATGGCATGTGGATGGGAGGATATCTAATGAAAAGCTTCGATATCCAGCTGATTCTTCTTAATAGAAGAAAATCGATCAATTATTTCCTACCTTCGGTGAAGAACCTAGGAACCTTAGGCTTGGGCTTAGCATGGATGGCATGAATCCTTTTGGTAGCATGAGCAGTATACATAGTTCATGGCCTATTTTGTTGGTAATTTATAACTTATCTCCTCTATTATGCATGAATTAAAAGTACATCATGTTGTTTATGTTGTTTTCAGGACCAAAATAACCTGGAAATGACATAGATGTTTACCTAGAATCATTAATGGAAGACTTAAAAGAGTTATGGGATGAAGGTGTTAATGTTTTTGACGCGAATAAGAAGGAGGTTTTAAAATACGAGCCATGATCTTTTGTACTATAAATGACTTCCCTGCATATGGAAACTTGTCAGGATATAGTGTTAAAGGCCATAAAGCATGTCCGATTTGTGAAGAAGGAACATCCTACCATCAACTTCAACATGGAAGAAAAACAATTTATCTTGGCCATAGGAGATTTCTTAGACGAGGCCACCCATATCTAGATTAAAGAAAGATTTTTTTGGTGGACAAGAGTTTGAAGATGCTCCGAAGGCATTGACTGTGGAGGAAGTTTATGAAAAGGTGAAAAATATCAATGTTATCTTTGGTAAGACTACAAATAATAGTAATGAAAAAAATAAATGGAAAAAGAGGTATGTCTTCTTCAATCTTCCATATTGGCCCAATCTTGATATTAGACACTATATTGATTTCATGCATGTGGAGAAAAACGTATGTGATAGTATTGTTGGGACACTGCTTAACATATAAGGTAGTTCTGAAGATGGCGTGAAGGCAATATTAGATTTGCAAGAAATGGGGATACGAGAAGACTTGCATCCAAAGCCATATGGTAAGAGAACTTTTTGTCCTCCAGCTACTTATACTTTGTCTAAGGATAAGAAAAAAAGCTTTTGTGAGTGTTTACATGGCATGAAATTTCCTTCAGGGTATTCTTCAAATTTAATGAAGCTTGTGTCGATGAAAGATTTGAAGTTAGTAGGGATAAAGTCTCATGATTGTCATGTCTTAATGCAACAACTTCTCCCAATAGCTATTCGTGGCATTGCTGAATATGATCTTCAACATATTTTGACTAGACTTTGTTTCTTCTTTAATGCTATTTGTAGTAAAGTCTTTAAGCCAGAAAGATTGGATAAACTGGAAAATGAAGGATATTTCATCTTGTGCCAGCTTGAGAAGCTTTTTCTTCCTTATTTTTTTGACATCATGTTACATCTAATTGTTCATCTAGTAAGATGATAAAGTTGTGTGGTCCTATCTATTTACGGTAGATGTACCCAATTGAAAGAACTATGAAAATCCTAAAAGAGTATGTGAAGAATGCAAATCAGTCTGAAGCATCTATTATTCAAAAATATGTTTCTGAAGAAGCCATGGAGTTTTGTCAAGATTACTTGTCAAATATAAGACATATTGGGCTTCCTGAATGTCATGATGAAGAAGGGGCTAGACGCAGGGCTACAGTAAAAAGTGTTGATTCTGATGAATTGCAATAATTCCACTTGTACATCTTGAATAATGTTGATGAAGTTCAAGATTACATTAATGCTCATAAAGAAATTGTTCAGAAAGAAAATAGTCAAATGACCGAACAAAGGTTAATTAGGGAGTATAACAAAACTTTTGTATATTGGTTCAAACAAAAGGTTGACAGAGAGGAATGTGTTTTTGATACAATTAAATGGTTAGCACGTTGTCCTGAGGTTGATGTCATAACTTGGACTTCATTTGAGATTAATGGTTATATGTTTTACACAAAGTCCCTTGATGATAGTCACACCGCCCAGAACAGTGGGGTTATGTTAGTGGCTAAATCTATGCACTTCTCTAGTTCGAAAGATAAGAACCCTAGATTGGCAGTAATACCTTATTATGGGGTTATTGAAGAGATTTGGATGGTTGATTATGTTAAAATTAAATTTCCCATTTTAAAATGCAAGTGGGTTAATGTCAATGATGGTGTTATGATTTATCAGTTAGGATTTACATTGGTTGATCTGATTAGTAAAAGTTTTGGAGATGAACCTTTTATTATGGCATATCAAGGGAAACAAGTGTTCTATGTTACCGATCATGCAAATAAAATATGGTCTGTAGCTCTCCAAAGAAAAAATGTTGTTGATATTAATCAGGAAAGTCGTTCAATGAATAATCTTTTTGAGACTCCTTCTTTTTCTAGGGGTCTACCAGAATTGAACGAAGAAGATGAAGCAGACAATGAACACGGCACAAGAAACAATCATCATGAAGGGATATAGGAGGATATCCCTTTATAAAACTACTTTGAAGGTTAGTTAGCTAAAATAATTATCATGTATATTGTTGTTGGTATATATAAAACTACTTTTTTTGTTGTCGTCATAGGAAAATGAAGCAAATGAGGTGTCTTAGCTGGGACCGAGCTCAACCTATGCGCATATTAGGTCATAATAGAGAAATAAACACTCTTAGAGGCAACGTGAACTGGTATGCTGTGAATCAATGTTGTTACAAACTTTTACTATTTTATTATTTAGAAACTAAAAGAATAACTATTTTTTGCATGCATATTTAAATTCATATAGGATGAAGGCACGTGAGGGCCTACTCAAATGCACGGAGCAAGCTTAATTTGTCTGACTCTGAGTTAAAGGGTCTCTAGCCTATTGTTGATGCTTTTTTTCCAAGGCCTATTGTTGATCTAATTCATCTTATTCAGGTGGTTCTAATTTTTAATTTCCATCTGTGCTACTACATGTATATCAACAGATATGGGTGAATCTATGTCTACTTGCGTTTTGGATTGTCATGTGATTTGTATAAGATGTTTGTTAAAATATGTAAGAGAAGAATTTATTTGCATGTCGTTAAAATGGCTGCTTGCTGAGTGAAATGTAAAACAAGGGAAATGGCTTGCTGAGTAAATCTTTTAAATGGAACAATTTTTTTTTAAAAAAAAACTTTTTATACTGGTTCTAATCAAAACTGGTCTCAAAAGTAACGTTTAAGACCGGTTTTCTGAAGAACGAGTCTTAAAAAGATTTTTTAAGACTGGTTCTACACAAAACAAGTTTTAAAAGTTACTTTTCAGACCGGTTTTAAATAGAACTGGTCTTAAAATTAGAACTTTTAAGACCGGTTATCTCTAAAACCGATCTTAAAAGTTGAACTTTTTAGACTAGTTTCTTTGATAACCGATCTAAAAATAATTATTTTAAGACCAGTTTCATAAATAACCGGTCTTAAAATTTTTAAAATTTAGCAGACTTTTAAGACCGACTTATCAAGACCGGATCCGGAACTGGTCTAAAATGTCATTTTTAACCGGTCTTAAAACTAATTTTTCCACTAGTGTTTGCTTACATGCTATGAGATTATATATTGTATGAGTGATTTGTTACTACCAGGATTCTCTTGAATCTCATTCTTTCCATTAACTAACCTACAAACAGGGCAAGTAGATCGGAGGGGAAACAAACGACCAAGGGTGGCTAGGACTCCTTTTGGGATATGATTTTGATAGTTGGTTGTCAAATTTTGGTTGAGATTACTGTACATATTACAGATGTAAATTTTTGTATGATGTTATGTAATCCCCGAGTTGGGAAATTGTTAAGGCGATAATGCCCGTAAACCCTTTAGTTATTATATGACAACTCGGGGGTTGCCAAAAATTTTGGTTTACGCTATGATATTTATGAATGCAACTTAATTGCGTAGGTGAATTATATTCGAAATGTGAATGTGAGACCAGATTAAACTGATTTTGAAAGAAATTTTGAAAACCCACTTCATCTCAGGGCAATTCCTTGTTTTGAAATTTGGGACTTAACAGATTTTGAAATAACCATTGGTTTCTAATTTATCTTAATTATGTATTTTCAAATTATAATTACGGATTATAAGGTAGGGGGTTACATCTACTGTGAGTCTGCAATGAATCTGTGGTACTTTGAGTTCTTCCCAGAAGGGTTGACTAAATTGAGCAGAGTGGTGACCTATACCTCCTTACTGTAGAAGTCTTATAAAATGAACTATTCCACTCAAGATCTAGAGCTTGCAGCAGTTGTGTTTGTGTTAATGTTTGTTTTAAAGATATGATGATATTGCCTTTATAGTGTGACAGCAGAACTGTATTGGGAGCATGAGAGTCTTAAGTATTTATGTAATTAGAAAGAATTGAATGTGAGATAGCATAGGTGAATAAAGTTGTTGGAAGATTACAACCTGGAGATCAAATATCATCTTAGTAAAGTTGATGACGTCATGGATATGCTTGATAAGTAAAATATTTATATATTTATTTTCCCTTATATGATGATTTTATGGACGATATTTGCGTTTAATATAATAAAATTTGGTGTGATTGATAAATAAATAATGTTTTTGGAATAAATAGCATTTAAAAAAATAAAAATAAAATAAAATGAAAATACTGTAGCAACAAGATCCCTGTAGCAGATGGTTAGACTATAGTGGACAGGAGTTACACTATAGCGGATGGAAATCACTGTAGCGACGGAAGCACTGTAGAGCCGCCGGACACTGTAGCTATTTGCCGACAGTCACTGTAGCAGTCGCGCGGACACTGTAGCTGTTTGACGACAGTCACTGTAGCAGCCGCCAGATCACTGTAGCAATCTCTGGACATTGTAGCAGTACTGTAGCACACATTTTTCCCCTATAAATAGAGATCAATGCCAAGCTCAAAGGAGGAGGAGAGGAAGAGAAGCAGAGGTTCCCTTCTCTGACCGGGAGAGGTCCTTCTCTGACCGGGAGAGGTCCTTCTCTGACATTTCTTAGTTCTTTGTGTTTTTTTAGATTTAATTTCATGCATTGCATGCCTCCATCTTGGAAGGCTTAGGATTGTATTACTTATTGCATGCCTCCATCTTAGAAGGCTTAGGATTGTATTACATTTTGCATGCTGCCTATATGGAAGGTTTTACCTCCTAAATGGACGGCTAGATTTATTCATTTTTCGTGCATCTTTTGGTTGTATATTTATGTTTGAGAATTTAATATTCAAGTTTATGCAGTATTTCTCAGGATTTCATTGTAGCTATATATAATGTCAATTTATTTTGGTTTTGTTTTTAATTCCATCATGTGCTAAACTTTCATTTTCCTAGGGTGATGACGTAGCTTGCTAATGAAGGATTGAATCTTAACTTATTAAATCTAGTTTGAATTTCTCCTTTATGATTGAGTTTTAATTATTATTCTTAATGCTTTTGATTGACTGACCATCTTTTGAATGATTTCAATATGCATGTTGAGACCAGAAGGAGATACATGTGTGTAGACCCTATAATTAAAACCATAACTTGCATATGAAATAGGAATATATTCATATGAGTTGTGTAGTCTTACTAAGTTCTATAAATCTTAATGCATAATTAATTGCTTAAATTCATATAGGAATATATTGGATTAGCAATTGATTATAGAATTGCTTGACCTTGGAAGAGGCTAGTAATTAAATTAGGGAAACTCAACTATCAATCATGTGGAATAAATCGGGCTAGAATAGATAAGTGATTCAATCCGGAATTTGTTAAGTGAAATCTAATCCCTAGGGCTTTTTCTCATATTTGCTTTCATATCATCTGCATTCATATTTAATTGTCTTTCTTTTATTTTGTACTCTCAATCTCCAACTAATCGATCGACTAAATAGAGTTAAAATTGCTCATTTTGGTACTTAGTGCTCAATCCTCATGGGAACGATACTCTACTTACTTCTATATTACTTGATTACGACAGTGTACACTTGCACTATTTAATACATCATCCGCACACGTACCAAGTTTTTGGCGCCGTTGCCAGGAATTGTTGTCATTAATATCAATACCAAGTAATTTTAATACTAATTTATTCTTCATGTAAAAATTTCAAAAAAAAAGTTTAAAAAATTTTTTTTAAAAAAATGGATTATTCACATCATTCATTTGGTTTAATTAGTGATAACTTGTCATATCTTTGTTCTTTTTCTGAAATGCATGTGAATGGAATAAGACAAGAAAATATAAATTCTGATTGGATTGAAAATTCTTCTCCTTATAATTGTTTTTCTTGTGGTTATTGTGGAGAGTGTCATTCTTATGAGCATTGTCCATATAGCAATATTAGTCATTATATGAGAGATGATTTCAATATGAACCAAACTTGTTTTGATCATTCCTTTTATCCTGGTGGAATTTTGGAGCAACAAGAGTCTTTGGATCCATATGTCAGGTATTATCCTAATCCTCCTTTTTACTCTTATCCATATAGTGAAGAACACATGCTTGAGCATAAGGAAAAATCTGATTTAGAAAGATTAATTGAGGATTTTGTAGAATCAACAGAGAGATTTTATAGAGAGCAAAAGGAAAGTGACACAAGAGTCAAGTCAAGTGTCCAAAATATTGGAATATATGCGAGTCAAATTATTGCGTCACTTGAAACTATGAGGCAAGATAATTCTTTGAGCATGATGTCCACTTCTTGTGTTGATGATGAATATTGTGAGGAAATTGAGGGTGTGGAATTAAATGAAACCTTAGCTCTTGTAGAATGTGATAAGAAACTTGAAATCACTTTTGGAGAGATTAGTAGGTGTAGTCTAGATGAGGTTCTGGTTGTGGAACCTGATTCCTGTCATTTTGATGTTGAAACTAATGAGGATGTTCCAAAAGATGTTGTTCATGTCTCTCCTGTTGAAGTATTGACTCTTATTGATGAGAGTCAAGTGGAATTTATAGGATGCTCTAAAATTTTGAAAATTCCTAAATCTGTTTGCAAATACATACATATTGTGCTTTATTTGAATTCAGTAAATAATTGTACTCTAAAATTGTCTATGATTGAAGAAGTATAATTAATTACTTTGAATGATCATTTCTTGTGCATGAACCATTATTGCTTGAAAAGAAATAAAGACAAGGTGATCCTGGTGTTTGATACTTTTGATTAGTAGTTTGTGTTTGAGAAGTCTAGCTGAAGATTATAAATTTAGCGCTGCTTGGGAGGCAATCCAATGTTTGGTTTGATATTTTGCTGTGATTTTGCAGGACTTCTGGTAGCTTCTGATGATGTATTCTACTTTGATAGTTTAAAAAAAGCAAAAAAAAGGAAAAAAATTTTGGTTTAACTTTTGTCTAGCTAAAGACATTAAAGAAGGGCGGCTATTTGGGAGGCAACCCAAAACTTCTTTCCTACTCTCTCAATTTTCTGTCCCACTCTCTCAATTTTCTTTCCTACTCACTCATTTCTTTCCTACTCTCTCATTTTTCTTTCTTACTCACCATAACACACTACACTGCATTGAGCATTTTAGTTTTCATCATTTTCATTTTAAGTTACCATGGAGGAATCTCTTGCAAAGCTTAAGAACAGGTTCCCCATACTTCCCAAAGATGTGCTCAGGAAGATCTATAACAGTCGACTTGAAAGAATGATGATATTCAATCGTTTGGGCCTTCCTGTGGATGTACGATGGATCATTGAAGCTAAGGTACGTTTAGCTGGTGAGATTCATAATTCATTTGTTAAACCTTTGCCAGGAATGGGAAGAAGTTCTTTCTCCAAAAAGAGAAGAGCTAAAAGAATAAAGGTCTGCCATAAATGTGCAAGGTGGAATTGTGATCAGCGCTGTAGGAGTAAATGTATGGTTTCTATAAATTGAGAAGACAAAATTAAATTTATAAAGGATGGACTGAGTAAGGAGTCCCTGGATGATATCATTCAAACTCTTGAGAGCATCTGAGTAGTGATGTTCATCGTATTCTTCTTGATTTAGCAGACATATTCGACAAAGAAAAAGAGCGCTACTGTCTTAGGAATCTGACGTTAAAAGACCCTGTTTGCCAGTTTATAAGAAAACTGGATGGGAATCAAATCCTTGATTCATAGAAAGCATTTAAGCCGTTACTGGACGTAAAACCAGAGGAAGATGTGAGCCAAAATCACAACTACTGTACATAATCATGCTTTTGTTTAATTTGTTTTATTTGTTTCCGTAACTTTTATCTAATCTTTCTTATCTTTTCGACAGCTTTTGTCTACTCTACTTTATCTTTTGACTTTCTTTCCTCTTTTTATTAATTTCTTCACGCAATGGTCCACTAGTTGTCTGTGTCGGAAATTTTTTCAACCTTCTTTGAAAAATGTGTGATTAGTGTGATTTTGTTGTCTTTGTTTTAGTGTTATATATATGTACTCTTCTACTTGTAAGCATGTGCTCTTCACTTTTAAATATGCACTCTTCCGCTTGTAAGCATACATGGTCTGAGAGAAAGAAAGAGAAAAAGGATATTTCACAAAAATGTAGATTTACATCTATTTGCATTTTTTGTGAAACTGATTTGGGCAAAAAAGGAGAGTTTATAACAGCAGCAAACAAACTTGGAATTGCATTAGCTGCCAAAAAACTCAACTTTGTGTACGTGGGAGGCATCTAAGGCCTAAAGGGAAGTGTGGTCATTTTTGCATCCATGAATGGAAGCAAGGGTTTAAGTGTAAGGGTGAAGGAGTTGGAAGATCACATATTTTCCTTAAGACAAGAGTTAAAGGTTTCGAGCTTGCATTAACGGATGGGAGTAATGTTCTACCATGCTCAAGCTTTTATTGCTCTACCCGGTGGTTTGGAGATATTGGATGGCATTTCTAGTTTTGCATATTGGGCTAAGTTAAACTATCACAAAAAGCCATTAGGATTGTTAAATGTTAATGGTTTTTATGATAATCTGTTCTCTTTTCTTGATCATGCTGTGGAAACAGGATTCATACCCCAAGCGACTCGCCACTCCATAATTGCTGCACCAACTGCTGATTAGTTGCTCGATCAACTGCAAACCTATAAACCTAAACCAGATCTACTCGTCAAGAAAATAGGTGGGCAATCTTCAGATAGCAGTCAGAAGTAGAACCCAGATACCACTCTTAGGTTGTAACTTTCCTTAATCTCTTGGTTTTACTTTATTGTGTGTTTATGTTAAAAAAAACACCTCCTCTGAGCTCTAGAAGACATTAGGGACAATGTCTGATTTAGGTTCGAGAGGAGAAGTTTTTTTTTTCTTTTGTTAGTTAGTAAAACCATTAGATGCTTGGGGTGTGGAAAAAATGCAGAGTAAGGAGTTATTCTTAACTCCTGAGACGCATATCATTAGTTGCATTTTATTATTTGCATTCTTTTTATCTTTTTCAAAAAAAATTTTAAAAAAAATTATCTTGTACAAGTGCTTTGTAATGATCTTAAGAAATATACAAGTTTTAAGTATGGATCAATTGAATTTAGAGATTTTATAGCATGAATGAACAACTGAATGTTACAATTGAAGATGAATTTTGAGATTGAATGAACTGAGTTTAAAAATCCCTATATGTGAGCTTCTAAGCCTATAATGATTATTTCTCTTGTGTGTGATATTCACTTATTAAGTTGTCACTCTAGAATTTGCTTTAAATCTGGTTGAAATTACATCTCACATGCACATTCAAAAATGATAAAGGCATTCATTTTCTTTAGCCAGAACCAAATAGCCAACCTTGCAATTATACCGTTGATAAGCCCCTTTGAGCCTAATTGACTATTTCTTTGTTTTCAATCCATTAACATGTGCTTTAATGATATATCAAGTGCTTTTAGCTTATTCGGAAGATTAGTGGAGCATTTGAAATTTTTGTGAAATGGGCTCTTAACAAAGTGTGGGGGTGTATCTATCATCAACTTCATAGTTGCAATTAAAAAAAGAGAAAAAAAAGAAGGAAAAAATTATGAAAAAAAAAATGTTAAGTGTTTGAATTATGGGTTGTTGTGATGAGATAAATTTACAAGTAGCCCATTTTTCAATTGCTCTATTTCTTTAGCCTTTCATATCATGTTTTACATTCCTTTACCTTAACCCCATTACAACCCTTAATAAGTCCTTTTGATTTGAATTATGCATGTGAATTAGGTAGTGGAGATTGAGATTTTTAGTAAGCCTATGGTAGTGCAATTTTTTCGGTTGAATTTGAGCGAAACACTTACCCTTGAACACTTGAGAGATTGAGAGAATGAGCTACAAGTACAAACTCGGTTTATTCATTTTCAATTAAAGTTACCAATTTATATTTTCGTTGATTCATTAATACTATGATCTCTTTATTTTTCAATTGTGTTCTTACTTATGACCTGACACTTCTAATTTTGTTGGAAGCACTTATTAGTTACTTCTTGTCTGAGGATGTCTAAGAGTTAAGTGTGGGGGAATTTGATAAGTAAAATATTTACATATTTATTTTCCCTTATATGATGATTTTATGGACAATATTTGCATTTAATATAATAAAATTGGGTGTGATTGATAAATAAATAATGTTTTTGGAATAAATAGCATTTAAAAAAAATGAAAGTACTGTAGCAACAGGATCACTGTAGCAGAATGTTAGATTGTAACGGACAGAAGTTACACTGTAGCGGACATAAGTTACACTGTAGCAAACATAAGTTACACTATAGCGGATGGAAGTTACTATAGTGACGGAAGCACTGTAGGGTCGCGGACACTGTAGCTATTTGCCGACAGTCACTGTAGCAGCCACGCGGACACTGTAGCTGTTTTGCCGACAGTCACTGTAGCAGCAGCCAGATCACTGTTGCAGTCTCCAGACACTGTAGTAGTACTGTAGCACACATTTTTTCCCCTATAAATAGAGATCAATGCCAAACTCAAATGAGAAGGAGAGGAAGAGAAGCAGAAGTTCCTTCTCCGACAGGGAGAGGTCCTTCTCTGACCGGGAGAGATCTTTCTCTAACATTTCTGAGTTCTTTGTGTTTTTTTTAGATTTAACTTCATGCATTGCATGCCTCCATCTTGGAAGGCTTAGGGTTGTATTACTTATTGCATGCCTCCATATTGGAAGGCTTAGGGTTGTTGTGATGAGATTCGAAGTCTTTTCTCTTTACTCTCTCTTCTCAATTTGGTCAAAAGGACAAGGAAGGGAGGGAGTTGAATCAGCCATCATCATCGTTTATCTCTCTCTTTGAGCTCTCTCAAAGGTCGTCCATAGGAGGGAGGAAAGAGAAAGAAGAAGTTCAAGGTGAAGGTGAGATTTTGACTTAGTAGATGACTCCTTTTGCTCAAAACCTCTTCTCTAAACTTGTTCCTATTGATGTAAGCTTCATTCCTATGGTTTAAGATTTTCAAGAGGAGGCGTTTTTTGAATCCAAGAAAAGTTATTAGTTAGAGAATCAAAGAATCAAATAGAGAAAGAGGAAGAGGTGAGCAAAAGCTATCTTTTGAGATATATATTTTGGTCATTGGTTGAGACCTTTGATTTCTAGATTTTTTTCCTATTTATCGAGTGATTAGGGTTTTAGAGGATACATGGTATTTTGATTGTTGAAATGGTGTCTTGGAAAGTGTTTTTGACAATGTAATGGGTTTAGAGTCTTGAATGTGAAATGTTGGCAATTGTGAGTTTTATAAGTAATGTGAATTTGGGTGTTTTGAATTTTCCATTGGATTCCTTTTGTAAAATTGTGTGGGAGTAGTATTGGTTGTGAATTTTGAACCATTAGAAACATTTGTGAAAAAAACTGGAAATTCTGGAAAATTCTGTCAAGTTCACTGTAGCCAGGAAACAAGCCAATTGTTGGCCGTGGCTAGGAGTTTTGGCTGTAGCCAAAAGGCATCTAACCAGTTCTTGGCCACGGTCAAAAGGGCCTTAGCTATGACCCAAAACCTTCTGACATGTTATTGGCTGTTGTCTAAAAGTTTCTAACTTGATCTTGGCCATGGCCAGTAGTGCTTAGCCGCAGCCAAAATCTTTTTGACTATCTCTTGGTAGGGGCCTGAGTGTGGCTTGGCCACGGCCAACCCCTCGAAACCTGCATTTGAACTTTGGAAATATGGTCTTTGGTCTCGTTCTTCCTAACCCTTTAGGCTTTTGTTTAGGCTTCTAGTAACCATCTAAAGGTTTTGAATGAAAACCAACCCTAAGTGTTTTGGAATTAAGAATTGGAATACTAAATAACTCATCGTCCTTGGTTATGATTTATAGGACTTGATGTCTACCCTAAGAATGTTAAATCGGTGCCCGAGTAGGAATGGAAAGAACAAGGTAGTGACTCTTTCTCTTGTATCATGTATAATACTTGTATGTTTATGTTTATCGTTGAATTGTAAAGAATGTGGAAGCTGAATTGTGAAGAAAGCGGAACTTGAATACAGCAAAAGCTGTTGTGACAATCGTCATGCATCATTGTGATTACAACGAAGGCTGTCATTTGTGATGCAAGTCACGCACCATTGTTATTACAGTGAAGGCTGTCATTTATAACGCAAGTTACACACCATTTTGATTACAGCAAAAGTTTTCGTAATGCCATGGAAGTGAATACGACAAATGCTGTTGTTGTTTATGCCAAAAGTCCCGGCTAATATACGGGTAAGGGTACGCTGGCCAAAAGTCTAGGCTGATGTATGGGTGAGGTCATTACATAACAAGGTGATGCTATTGTAAATTGCCGCTGAGAATATTATTGTGTTATCACTTTGTGATAATTGCTTACATACCTTGTTTATTATATATCATATAATTGAAATTATTACTACTGAGATTCCTGTGAATCTCACATTTTCCATTACTAACCTACAGCTAGGGAAGGTAGATAAAAAAAGAAGCTGGTATATAAGGACAGTTAGAGTTTGTGGCTGAGAGATTAGTTTTGTGTTGGTTATCAAATGCTGGGATAGTTGTATATGTAAATGTAAACTGATGTAGTAGATTTGTGTAATTGTCTTAATCCCCATTTGAAAATGGGCAAATATGCCCTATAGGCTCTTATAGTTAAGATTGAAACCCAAGTGTCGTTAGGAATTTTGTTAAGTACTCTGATATGAATGAATGGAATCGTACCAAGCATGCCAAATAGTTTTGAAATATGAAAATGAGACTTGATTAAACAGATTGTGAAAAGTTTTGAAAATCTCACTTTATCACATGACTGAACCTTATCTTAAGGCTAGGACTTTTATAAGTTTTAAATTGTCCGTTGGTCTCCAATTTAACTTAATGGCACGTTTTTGAACCATAATATCGGCTGTGAAGGTAGTGGATTACAGAAGGCGAAAGTGAACACATAGTGTAACCCCCTTCACGATCAAGGCCAAGATTAGTTCGTAAAAATGTAATTAAGTTTGAATTAGAGATCATAATGCGATTTGGGACTTAGTAAAATTTTCCTTTGCCCAAAACATGGTTTTCAAAAACTTTTTCTAAACATGTCAACAATGGTCTCATACTCACATTTCAATACACAAAAGGTCTGAACAATTTGATTTCATTTATACATATCAGAGTACACAGTAAATTCCTAACACACTCGGGTTCCATTGATTAATAAAGGGTCTACAAGGCACTATTGCCTATAGAGTTTCCCATAATAAGGGGATTACACAAATACTATCCAAGTGATTTACAAAATGATAACCAATTTTCCAAAATAAACTCCTAGCCAGGAGCTCTATCCACTCTTCGTCGCCCGCTTTCCTTTGGATCCTTCAGCCCTGTCTAAAATTTGTGTTTTTGGGAGAGTGAGATTCTAAGGAATCCCCGTAGTAACAAATCACTCACAATATGCACAACATCAAAGCATTAAAGTAAATCATCTATACAACACACAGCAATCACAACAATAGTTTCAAAGGCCGGGGTAGGTATCATAGGCATCGCCCCCTACGATGGCTCACGCTGAACTGCTTGCTGTATTGCACATCCACATGAACTTATCACATATATCACCATAGCTGGTATCTATATAAAAAATTTCACAACACGTAGCCCCACAAGCTGGATAATCAAATAGTAATCCATGATTCCATAATACAGCCTCGGCAGATACAACGGTCGGGGAAGGTATCATAAACATGCATACCAAGTATCATACACAACATGAGAGAAAAGTCACTACCTTGGTCCTTCCGGGTGTATTCTGGCACCGGTCTCTCCCAAGTAGGGCAAATGTCAAATCCTATATTCATAATTAGGGACGAAGTGTCAATTCCCTATTCCAATTCTCAATGACTTTTTAACACTTAATTTGGTTATCATTATTGCTCTTTTCGTAACTACAAATAACCCTATCAATAGCTCTGAAGGGTTGGAAGACTATCCCTGAGGATCCCCTTTTGAAAAGCTCAAACCTGATATTTTTCAGTTAGACACTCGAGTGATATTGTACGGATACTCGAGTGAAGGAGACCTCACTCAAGTGATGGTATGGTTTGCACTCGGGTACCAGAGAGTGAAGGATGGCGAGTGCATACCCGAGAGCACAAGAAACTTTTCAGAAACAAGAACACTCGAGCAAAAAAAGCAACACTCGAGTGATAGACAAATGCTTACTCGAGTACTAAGAAGTGAAGCACAAAAAGTAAAGATAACACTCAAGTAGAACACAAAGCACTCGAGTGATGGCTTAACACTTATAAGTGTTAAGGTGCACTCTTGCCTTATCCACGGAAGTGCAACAGAAACTAGAAGCAGAAAGGGAAAATACACTAACGCACTCGAGTGAACTCACCCTCACCTGAGTGACGTTAATCCCTCACTCGAGTGAACTCACTCTCACTCGAGTGATTTTATCAGAAACCATAAAACGCAGCAAAACTGACCACATTTCCTAACACTTGCCCAATTGATTCCAATGGACCCAAAACTTTTACCAAAGCTACTCCCACACAAAAACATCCAAGGAATTCAATGGAATCATCAGAATTATCCAAATCCTACTCCATTATCATGCTTTGGTTTTGGGCAACACAAATCACCGATTTTCCAAAATCACTAAACTTAATCATTTAATTCCCAATCAATCCTATCTATCCATATACATTCCCAATATAACATTACTATGCCAAAAACATGCCAAAAGCCCAGTGGTCATCTTTTTCGGATTAAAGGCCAAAATTTCTAGAAATTTCAAACTAAACCATTTGGTATAAATCTTAGATAGATAGATTAGTCTCACTTACCTCTTCAACTTTCTCAAAGACACTTCTTGATTCTCCAACTACCAGATTTTTGTGATTCCTCAAATCACCACCAATGGAGAAACTACAACCATCAAATTAAACCTCTCACTCCAAGGATCAACATTAATGAAGTGAGTTTGAGCAATAGAGGCCATTTGCTTACCTTAATCACAAGCTCTTTCTTCCTCTCACTTGGCAACCATGGAGGATGAAATAGAGAGAGAAGAGAGAGAGAGATGAGAGCTTGAAGATGAAGTAGAATGATTATTATTTCTCCATGCCTATGCTTCATCTATCGAAAAGGAGGGAGGGAGAGAGAGAAAAACATTAAACAATTGGGGGTTTTGACTTTTCTCACCCTCTCTGATACTCTCATCTTGACACATGTCCACATGCCATTGGTTCCCATAAAGCAAACACCCAATTAGTCGCTCAATCCGTCCATTAGCCATTTTGTTACACATCTCATTTTTCTCTTAGCTGGTAATTAATTTTCCCTTAATCACTAACTTATGGCCAATAATTTCATTCTTTCAATTTTCCACCACTTATGGCATATTAATTAAAATTTCCACAAAACACTTAATAATTCTAATTTAAATTCATAATTTTCTATAATAATTGTCATTAGCCCTTAATCAAAATTTGGGGCATTACACATAGAGAGAGACCTTTTGATTAATAATATACCTAAAGATATGGTTTTCGATAGAGCACAATGGCGTCATGCGATTCATATAGCCGACCCCACGTAGTAGGATAAAGGCTTTGTTGTTGTTGTTGTTGGTGGTGATAGTGGTGGATGTTGATGGTTTCCACTAATAGTTTTTTTTTCTGAAAGGAATAGTGAGTTCCAATGTATTACCTAATGATTTATTTGGATTTATATATGTACAGGGTGGTAAGATTCATGTTTCAATCAAGAGTAGATACATGTTCAAGTAGTGTGAGAATTTTCCTATTGTAGGACATTGTCACTTCATTGCAAATATTAAGGTGTTACTAAATACTCTATGAAGAGATATTACACAACTAGTCATAAGTTTATGCTTCTATTTAATGCACTCACTTATGTAAAGGAATATGATACATATATTTCACATCGATGTTTTAGTGTTTTCTTGATATCAAAGATCACAGACTGGTAGAAAGCATATTATGTGCTTTTTGATTTGTATATTATCTAAAACCATGAAACATTATTATCTATAAAATTCATTCTCTCTGTTTTTTTTGTAAACACCATTGGGTTTGTCATAAGTATTGGTGCAAGGAGGAGTACTGATCGGGTAGTGGCATTATGAACAAACTCTGACTCACATTGGCAGAAGAATATTATGCATAATAAAACTATGTGTTTTTCAAGGAAAATATTATTCAAATGGTTATGTAATCTATGTGTTGTTCATTAATGGTTGAATGATTTTAGTCCGATGGAAAACCTATTGTGTTAATTGTTGTAATAATCTAACAATAAGGATTCCAAATATATTATGTAAATTCTGTAAGAGAGAGCAACAGTAGAAGACTTGATGAAATACCTCCAGTCATAGTGATTATGCATATAACACATCTCAAAACCTGAAAATTGTGGAGAATGAGAAAGAGTTAGAATAAGAATAGAATATAATATGTTAGGGCTTCTTCTATCGGGAAGGTGAAGCTCAGTGATGATCTAGGAATAGTTATCACCCATCAGGGAACCCCTAAGGAGCAAGTAAGTGAGTTTTCCATGTTACTACTCTAAGACTTAGCCTACGCTTTTATAACCAAATGGCATTGCCAATTTGTGCACACTTTTAAGCAAGCCTACACCTTAGAAATTGAATTAGAAGGAATAAGATTATATTAGAGACATACATTACAATCTAATCATATTCTCAATAACCACCATTATCCATGAATGTTCAAATGCTTGTAATCGTAGGTTACTGATGATATTTTCAAGTATTTTGAGAATAATCTTTTCATGCATTCTAAAAGAATACCACACCTAATACGGTCATATCACAACTTTGAACAATGATGACTTAGTCATTTATAACACTTTAAGTCAAAATGCACAACCTATAAATGAATCATCATTTTGTACCATATAGATAACTCAACTCCCACTAATCCAGTGATATAATAAAACTTATGTTCTCAACATGGTCCTGTATGTAATCACATCATGATACTTTAACCATCACTATTGTGAGATTTGCTCATGATAAAATGAACTCCTAATATTTTTAACTAAATTCCTTTTATTATTTATGTGACCATCACTACTAATTCACATATATATATATATATATATCTTCTTATGTCCAAAATGGAAAGATGCAAATCACATCCTAACTCAAGATAGACATTTAACAACTATCAAGATATGGAAGGAATTATACATGAATATAGGAGTAAATACCTCACTAAATCAATTCCCTCTTCATAGAGGAGTTATTGCAAACAACTTTATTTGTATTACTTAATGTTGCATACTAACAACTTAACAAATAAATTTATGTTGTTGCATACTTTATATCTATCATGAATTAATACCTACATTTGGAACTTATGATCACTCTCAATATTATGTTCTGGTCAAATTTCCTAAAGTACGTCACTCAGTAATTATGAATTGCCAAATTTTAATCACCATTGGTCTCAACTGAATCCATTGATAGATTGAAGCTCAACAAGGTGAGTCTTATGTAAAACTAATGTTCTACAAAAATTAGAGGTGGCAACCCTCTATATGTGATCATTCTCAATGAGTTTGATCACTTCCACTAATTTTAGCATTCATTAAAAATCTAGCATTTCAAAATACTACACAAAACTGTAAAATAAAATGGACAACTCACTTAAATTCCCTAGACATTTCTACATTTTCACCAAAATATGCAGTCTTAAGACATTTTCCCTCTACACTCTTTCTTTTATAAGACAATTATATGCAAGAGTATATTTTAAATCATGTTTTCAACCTTTGAGATTGAAAAGATTTAAACAAAAATTTTGTTGGAATCTCATAAAAAATATATAATTGTCTTTAGTGTGTCCTTAAGAGGAAAACCGTATTATCCATTATGTTTCTTCTTGCAACAATTCCACCTATATTAGATGAGTCCAAGTATGAAAAAACGTTACATAAAGACTAAGTTCTAGTCCACTAATGATGTACTTATCATATTACCCATCTCTTCCTACGAATTTCACTATATTAATCCATTTATCATATTAACCATTCAATTTTGCTTTATATCTTCCATATGCATCTAATGACACTACTCAATTATAAAGAAAATAGCCTTCGGGAATTGTGAAAGGTCAACTATAAGGAGAGATGAATTATTTCACAATTAGAACATAATTAATGACAAGTGTGTATCCATTACTGCCTTAAATCAAACCTTTTAACTATAAGTACATTATTCTCTATATGCCTATTACTTTATTACTTTAGAGCTAGTGGCTTTATAGCCCTAATTTATAATCTCATTTTTTTCCAAGTATGGACAAAACCTATATACACACATTTTCAATGAATAGCTAAGATCCATGCATGTACTCACGAAAAAGGAGTAATGGCTTATGAGATAATAAACTCATGATCTCTTCCATCGAATTAATAGAAGCATCTTACCCTATTATGGAGACTCACTTTATAGCTAACAAAACAATGTAACAACAATTATGAGAATTTCTAAATTCATCCTTTAGCCTATAAGCAACTATTGACTTTATTCTCTTCTTATGTACATATGATGACTAGCTCTTAATTGAGATTAATTTAATCAGATAATTATATCTCATAATGTTGTCCCACTTCTTATGCCATTATCACTAAGTACTAGAACTTTCCTAATGTCAATTTTATTCTAATGGAAGGAGTAATATTTATCTCCTTATAGGCTCAACGATTATCTCTAACAAATTCTATCAAACTAAATAATTAAATATAAAAATCATGCTATAAGGTCAAAATGAAAATTAATCATGCTTACAAAACAACTATAAGAGGCAAAGAAAAAATCATCGCAAACAAGTGTATGTTTACCAATGTAAATTGTAATATCCCGATTTGTGATTAGGGCTGATAATCCTGATAATCATTGAGATTTGTGTAATTAAGCACTTTTGGGATTAATGCAAAGTGATTTTTGAGAATTTATGTGTATGGTATTTAAGATCAAGGGTTGTGATTCATTGATAATGGGTTGGGATCCTACGCTTTGCGATTGTGTGTGTTTATGAAGGAGTGCTTAAGATTATGACATGTGGCATTGTGGTAATGGTTGGATGAGGCCACAAGAAGACAAGACCTCACTTTTTCCTCCCTTCTCTCTCTCATTTTCGGTTGAGTATGTGTGACAAGGGGAGGAAGTGACATCTCATCATCATCTCTTCCCTCTACCATATTCTCTCTCCTCTCCTCCATTGTTTCCGGCGATCAAAGGAAGAAGGAAGAAGAAAGGTGAGATTTTGATGCTTTGTTTGATCTCTAATGCCCTAAACCTCTTCTTTAATATTGTGTGTCTCATTGAGAACTACATTGTGGTAATTTCAGAATCTTGAAATAGTATTGATTTGTGATTTGGTCGAAATTAGGAGTTGGGGAATCAAGATTCTGAATTAAGCAAAGTGAAGAGGTAGGCATTTAGAGCATTTTGATATATTGTTTATGAGTTTTGGCTAGGTTTGGTAAAATCTGGAATTTTGCCCTAAATATGCCTATTTTTGGAGATATGAAGTTCATTGTGATTTATGATTGGAAATGATGTATTATGGAGTTATTTGAGCATTGAATGTGATCTGAAATGGTAGAAATGTGTTAAGGGAAATCTGGAAAATGTGTGTCATAGAGACCTTAGTGGTTGATTGTGGTCAAAGTGGTTTTTGGGGTGTTTGTGGAGTTGCCATTGTGTTCCCTAGTTAGTGCTTAGAGTGTATGAGCATTGTGGGGAGTTTGGGAACCTTTGGGCATGAATTTGACCATCTGGTGTTTTTCTGGTTTTCTGCAATTCTGGGTTTCGGATGAGCATCACTCGAGCAGAGGAAGAACGTGCTCGAGTGATGGAAGAGTTTTCCCTGTCCTGCTTCGAGTGCGTCTGGGTTTCTTTGGGTAATGCTCGAGCACAGCGCTTTGTGCTCGAGTGAGCGAAGAACATGCTCGAGCAGGCATGGTCTGCTCGAGTGAAGGTGGGAGTTCAGAGTGAAGGGTTTCTTTCGGGTCTTCACTTGCTGGTGGATGCCACGAGTGTGCTCTGACACTCGCGAGCATAGCCTTCTCACTCGAGTACTGGGGGTCATGCTCGAGTGAGGTTGTGCTTCAGGAGGGAGTTGTGCTCGCGGGCTCTCACTTGCGAGTGAGGTGCTCGCGGGTGAGAGGTGTGTGCTCGCGGGTGTGAAGTGTGCTCGCGGGTGAGAGGTGTGTGCTCGCGGGTGAGAGGTGTGCTCACGGGTGTGAGGTGTGCTTCTGGTGGGAGTGTGCTCGCGGGTGGGAGTGTGCTCGCGGGTGTGGTTTTGTGCTCGAGTGATCCTATGCTTGGAGAGCTTTGGGTGCTCTCGGGTCCTCACTTCCTGGTTTTCTCTCGCGTGTGCTCGAGTGAGGTATTTGGCCTTGTGCTCGAGTGAGGGTCAGCGTGCTCGAGTGAGCCAGTTCCTGCAAGTGTCTTTATGCTCTCGGGAGCTCACTCGCAGTCTCACTCGCACTTGTGCTCGAGTGATGTCCGTACTTGTGCTCGAGTGAGAGCATCTGTGCTCGAGTGAGAGGACCAAAAATCTGTGTTTTGCCTTCGAGTAAGGGGTCTTTTGGGTAGGTTCTTCCAACCCTTTAGGCATATGTTTAGGCCTATTCTAGTCACCTAAAGAGTCCTAAACGATAACCAACTTAGAGTATTGTTGAAATGTGATTATGGAAAAGAAATTGATCAAGTGTCCCTAATTTGAATAGGATTTGACATCTGTCGAACGCGTGAGCCCACTGTGCCAAAGATTATCAGGAAAGATTCAGGTAGCGACCTCTCTCTTATACTTTGTGTAAATGTACTGTATGTTTGCCTATCATGCATTGTGTGCTGCTGCTGCCTTGAGATACATTGTGATACGTTGTGGAGCTTTGTGTACTGTGGAGCATAGTGCCTTGTGATACATTGTGTTTGGAGATGCTTAATGATACATTGTGCTTTGAGTTGCTGCTACATAGTGTTCACCGCGAAAGCGGGCGTTGTGCATAGTGATTACCGCGCGAGCGGGCATAGTGTTTGCAGCGAAAGCTGTCATTGTGATCACCGCGTAAGCGGGCATAGTGCATTGTGATACAGCCGTGAGTGCTGTCGTCTGTGGCGCGAGCTATGGATCATTGTGTTGCTGATGATGTTGGTGAACATGATACATTACATGCTTTGTGTTTATATATTGTATGAGTGAGTTGTTGCTCTGGGATTCTCAAGAATCTCATTCCTCCATATGACTAACCTTTCAGGCAGGGCAAGTGGCTCGAAGGAGAAGCGACCAACCCGGAGTGGTTAGGGTCTCTTAGGGACGTTCATATTTTGGGATAGTTGGTTATCCTTACTTTGGATTTGGGATTGCCAAAGTGTAAATTGATGTAAATGATTATTTTGATCGTGTAATCCCCGTTGTTGGGAAATATAAAACCCATATTATTTATGTAAGTAACCCGGGGTTGCCGGGATTTTAGTTTCCGTACTTTGATATTTATTATGTACTCTGATTTCTCAAGTAGTTATATCCGTACATGAATGTGAGACCAGGAATATATAAGTTTTGAAATGATTTTTCGAACGCCCCATCTCTTGGATGAGGGATTATAAATTGTTAAACCATCTTATTGGTCTCTATTTCATTTAAATTTCGTAATCCGGATGTAATTACGGTGAGGGGGTTACATTTTTGGTATCAGAGCAGCAGTTCCTGGCAAGGGTAGAGTTTGCTAGGATAGCTCCCATAGTGTGTCCTTAGTGATAATGGATTGGTAGTAAATGTCTGTTCGATTACACATCTTTGAGTTATAATTGTGGATATATGAGCTCTGTAGAGATGTGTATACCATAATTGTTGGATTAATGGGGTGAGTTCTTTGTAGAATGAAAAGAACAACAAAAGGTCGCCCCAGAGTACAACAAGAAGATCCCGATGTGGAGTTGGTCAATGACAATCCACCGGATCCTATGCAAGAGTTAATGGGCTTGATAAAGGATCAGAGGGATATGATTGCGGAGCTTAGAGAAGAGCTTAGAGCTGAAAAGGCCAAGAACAATGAGGGCCGGGGTCAGTCTACTCATGAAGGAACTCGAGGGGAAACCCGAGAGGAGACTAGAATAGAAGATACTGCTGAGGGGTCGGCACGACCACTTGAATCTCCTTCTCATGTGATTCCGAACCAAGGATCCCATGGAGTGCCAGTCAGGGAGGAACGAGACCTTGAGTATTGGGTCTCCAAATTCTGTAAACAACTACCTCCGGCATTTAAAGGGAAGTTTGATCCTCAGGCGGCTGAAGATTGGCTACACCGTCTTGAGAAAATTTTTGAAGTTTTAGTGTGTCCCTCAGAAGTGAAAGCCAAGTTGGCAGTGTACAAGCTTGAAGGCGATGCTGATCGTTGGTGGCGTAACATTGCCTTATCAATGCGGTTAAAGAATGAGCCATTGACCTGGGAGGTGTTTCAGCAACACTTCAACGAGAAATACTTTCCTAAGTCAGTGAGGCTTGAGAAGGAAACGGAATTCCTGAATATCAAGCAAGGGGACACGGAGTCTTTTGACGAATATTTGTCCCGATTTACCCGCCTATCCCGATATTCCTCCTATCTTCAGAAAATGGACGATGAGGAGTTGAGCTCAGATTTGCTGATTCGGGGCTTGAGGCGTGATATGAGAAAGAGAATAGCAACTCATCAGTTTTCCAAGTTCAACAAGGCCGTTGAAGAATGTCGGATTACTGAGAATAATCTTAGAGAGTTGTATCCGGCTAAGGCTGGTAGTGGTCATAGTGAGCCTAATAAGGGCGGTGCTTCTCAGAAGCGGAAGGGCTCGGGATCATCCTCTTCATTTAGAGGGGGTAATAAGAAGCCTTATCAGTCCGGGAGTCGTGATCATCAGAGGGCTCCTAGTGTATGGACATGTCCTCGTTGCAACCAGCCCCATCATGGCAAGACGTGTGATGGTCGGGTGATTTGCTTTAAGTGCAAGCAAGTGGGACATACATCTGTTGAGTGTGGACAGCCACGACCAGAGCAGAGACAGAGGACTCAGGGCCGCGTATTTGCTATGACTCACGAAGAGGCCCGAAAATCCCCAGAGCTGATACAAGGTAAAGTTCTTATCTATGGCATTGAGTTACAAGCGTTATTTGATTCGGGTGCAAGTCACTCCTTTATTGCTTATGCTTGTGTGAAGCGTCTGGGAATGAATGTGCATAAGTTGCCATTCGATCTGATTGTGTCAACACCGATGGGTGTGAAGGCTGTAACTACAGAAGCCTGCTTAAATTGTGTTATAACCGTAGAGGGCCATGAGTCTGTAGTAGATTTGATTTGTTTGCCGCTCTGCCAGTTAGAAGTCATTTTGGGTTTCGATTGGTTGAGAGCTAACAATGTGTTGTTAGATTGTGGGAACAAGAGGATAGTGTATCCTATTTCTCAGAGCATTGAGGGCGAAAATGCCGGTTTGAATTTCCTTTCGACAGCTAAGGCTGAGAAATATTTGAAAAAGGGTTGTCAGGGGTATATGGTTTTCTTTTCTATACAAGGAGAAACCAGTGAAACTTTGAGTAATATACCCATAGTGGATGGATTCCCTGAGGTTTTTCCAGATGATCTAAATGGATTACCTCCGGAAAGGGAAGTTCAATTTCCGATTGACATTGTGCCTGGAGCGGGTTCGATATCCAAAGCCCCATATCGTATGGCTCCAAATGAAATGGCTGAGTTGAAAAAGCAGATTGAGGATTTGCTTGAGAAAGGGTTTATTAGACCCAGTGTGTCGCCTTGGGGTGCTCCAGTTTTGTTTGTGAAAAAGAAAGACGGGAGTCTTCGGTTGTGCATTGACTATAGAGAGTTGAATAAGGTTACCATTAAGAATAAGTACCCTCTCCCTAGAATCGATGATCTCTTAGATCAATTATCTGGAGCATGTGTGTTTTCGAAGATTGATCTAAGGTCGGGGTATCATCAGCTGCGTGTGAAAGCGGACGATGTTCCGAAGACTGCTTTCCGGACCAGGTATGGTCATTATGAGTTCTTAGTGATGCCATTTGGGTTGACAAATGCGCCTGCGGTATTCATGGATTACATGAACCGTATTTTCCGACAATATCTGGATCAATTCGTTGTGGTATTCATTGATGATATTTTGATATACTCTAAGAGTAGAGAAGAGCATGAGCATCATTTGAGAATTGTGTTGAATACATTGCGTGAGAAGCAACTCTATGCTAAATTGAGTAAGTGCGAGTTTTGGCTATCGGAAGTGAGATTCCTAGGCCATGTTATCTCGCAAGGTGGGGTCGCTGTGGATCCTAGTAAAGTGGAAGCAGTACTGGACTGGAAGAGGCCAGAAACTGTTGCTGAGGTACGCAGTTTTCTGGGTCTTGCTGGTTATTATCGGAGATTCATTCAGAATTTCTCCCGCATTGCGTTGCCGATGACCAAGCTCACGAGGAAAGATCAGCCGTTTGTATGGGATGAACATTGTGATAATTGCTTTGTGGAGCTGAAACAGAGGTTGACTACGGCACCTGTGTTGATCTTACCCGATCCCGGTACGACATATGTTGTGTACTCTGATGCCAGTGGGCAGGGATTAGGGTGTGTCCTTATGCAGCAGGGACGTGTGGTGGCCTACGCCTCTCGACAGCTCAAACCTCATGAATTGAACTATCCCACACATGATCTGGAGCTTGCGGCCATAGTGTTTGCATTGAAGATTTGGCGTCATTACCTGTATGGTGTGACCGTGGAACTGTACTGCGACCACAAGAGTCTCAAATATCTGTATGATCAGAAAGAATTGAATATGAGACAGCGGCGCTGGATGGAGTTGCTTAAGGACTACAACCTGGAAATCAAATATCATCCGGGTAAGGCAAATGTAGTCGCTGAAGCTCTTAGTCGGAGGACAGTGGTTGTGGCAGCAATGATGATACACGAGGGGAAGTTGATTGCGGATTTTCGTGATATGAATCTGTCGAACCAGATCATTTGTGCCAACTATAATGTTTCCCAAGGGGAAAGTGATTTGAGAGCTGAGATTGAAGAAGCTCAGAGGCAAGATGACTGGATTCAGCGTAATCTGGCCAGAATAGAGCGTGGTGAAGCTCAGGGCTATGATGTGTCACCTAGTGGATTGATTCGTTATCAGAAGAGAATTTGTATTCCACTTAAGGCGGAGTTGAGACAGAAGATCTTAGATGAGGCGCATAAGAGCCAATACACTCTTCATCCTGGTATGACCAAGATGTACCATAACTTGAAATCCGAGTATTGGTGGCAGGGTATGAAGAGTGATGTGACGAAATATGTGGCGAGGTGTCTCACATGTCAGAAAGTAAAGATTGAACACCAAAGACCGCCTGGTTTGTTGCAAAGTCCTGAGATTCCGGAATGGAAATGGGAAAGTGTGACCATGGATCTTGTTGTGGGATTGCCCAAGATCAGGAATTATGATGCGATCTGGGTCATTGTGGACCGGTTAACGAAGTCGGCGCACTTCCTACCGATCAAGGCTAGTTACTCTCCGGACAAGCTAGCAGAGATTTATGTTCGTGAAATTGTGAAGCTCCATGGCATACCGAGGAATATCATCTCTGATCGAGATCCTCGTTTCACTTCGAGATTTTGGAAGGCATTGCATGAGGCACTGGGTACTCAGTTAAGATTCAGTACAGCCTATCATCCTCAGACGGATGGTCAGTCAGAGAGGACTATCCAGACCTTAGAGGATATGTGGCGGGCATGTGTTCTTGACTTCGAAGGGAGTTGGGACCGTTTTCTTCCACTTGCGGAGTTTGCCTATAACAATAGTTATCATGCGAGCATTCAGATGGCGCCGTATGAAGCGTTGTATGGGAGAAAATGCCAATCGCCGTTGTGTTGGAATGAGTTATCCGAAAGGAAGCTCTATGGGCCGGATCTTGTGGATCAAACCTCAGCCCAGATTCGAATCATTCGTAAGAGACTTCTTGAAGCTCAGAGTCGGCAGAAGAGTTATGCAGACAAGAGAAGAAGACCTCTAGAGTTTGAGGCTGGTGACCATGTGTTTCTTAGAGTATCACCTGTCACCGGCATTGGGCGAGCTATAAAGCGAAAGAAGTTAAGCCCAAGGTATATAGGTCCTTTTGAGATCCTTGATAGGATTGGGCCTGTTGCTTATCGAGTAGCCCTACCTCCAAGCCTGAGCAGACTCCATGATGTATTTCATGTTTCCCAATTGAAGAAGTACCAACCGGATCCATCTCATGTCGTTGAGTATGAGAATGTGGAGTTGCGAAATAACTTCACGTATGCGGTGGAGCCAGAGCAAGTTATTGAACGAGAAGAACGTCGGCTCAGACACCGAAGTATTCCTTATGTGAAAGTGATCTGGAAGGGAATGACTCAGCGGGAAGCAACGTGGGAAACGGAGGAAGATATGCGAAGGCGATATCCGGAGTTTATGGCTCAGGGGATATCACAAATTTCGAGGACGAAATTTAATTAACAGGGGGAGAATTGTAATATCCCGATTTGTGATTAGGGCTGATAATCCTGATAATCATTGAGATTTGTGTAATTAAGCACTTTTGGGATTAATGCAAAGTGATTTTTGAGAATTTATGTGTATGGTATTTAAGATCAAGGGTTGTGATTCATTGATAATGGGTCGGGATCCTACGCTTTGCGATTGTGTGTGTTTATGAAGGAGTGCTTAAGATTATGACATGTGGCATTGTGGTAGTGGTTGGATGAGGCCACAAGAAGACAAGACCTCACTTTTTCCTCCCTTCTCTCTCTCATTTTCGGTTGAGTATGTGTGACAAGGGGAGGAAGTGACATCTCATCATCATCTCTTCCCTCTACCATATTCTCTCTCCTCTCCTCCATTGTTTCCGGCGATCAAAGGAAGAAGGAAGAAGAAAGGTGAGATTTTGATGCTTTGTTTGATCTCTAATGCCCTAAACCTCTTCTTTAATATTGTGTGTCTCATTGAGAACTACATTGTGGTAATTTCAGAATCTTGAAATAGTATTGATTTGTGATTTGGTCGAAATTGGGAGTTGGGGAATCAAGATTCTGAATTGAGCAAAGTGAAGAGGTAGGCATTTAGAGCATTTTGATATATTGTTTATGAGTTTTGGCTAGGTTTGGTAAAATCTGGAATTTTGCCCTAAATATGCCTATTTTTGGAGATATGAAGTTCATTGTGATTTATGATTGGAAATGATGTATTATGGAGTTATTTGAGCATTGAATGTGATCTGAAATGGTAGAAATGTGTTAAGGGAAATCTGGAAAATGTGTGTCATAGAGACCTTAGTGGTTGATTGTGGTCAAAGTGGTTTTTGGGGTGTTTGTGGAGTTGCCATTGTGTTCCCTAGTTAGTGCTTAGAGTGTATGAGCATTGTGGGGAGTTTGGGAACCTTTGGGCATGAATTTGACCATCTGGTGTTTTTCTGGTTTTCTGCAATTCTGGGTTTCGGATGAGCATCACTCGAGCAGAGGAAGAACGTGCTCGAGTGATGGAAGAGTTTTCCCTGTCCTGCTTCGAGTGCGTCTGGGTTTCTTTGGGTAATGCTCGAGCACAGCGCTTTATGCTCGAGTGAGCGAAGAACATGCTCGAGCAGGCATGGTCTGCTCGAGTAAAGGTGGGAGTTCAGAGTGAAGGGTTTCTTTCGGGTCTTCACTTGCTGGTGGATGCCACGAGTGTGCTCTGACACTCGCGAGCATAGCCTTCTCACTCGAGCACTGGGGGTCATGCTCGAGTGAGGTTGTGCTTCAGGAGGGAGTTGTGCTCGCGGGCTCTCACTTGCGAGTGAGGTGCTCGCGGGTGAGAGGTGTGTGCTCGCGGGTGTGAAGTGTGCTCGCGGGTGAGAGGTGTGTGCTCGCGGGTGAGAGGTGTGCTCGCGGGTGTGAGGTGTGCTTCTGGTGGGAGTGTGCTCGCGGGTGGGAGTGTGCTCGCGGGTGTGGTTTTGTGCTCGAGTGATCCTATGCTTGGAGAGCTTTGGGTGCTCTCGGGTCCTCACTTCCTGGTTTTCTCTCGCGTGTGCTCGAGTGAGGTATTTGGCCTTGTGCTCGAGTGAGGGTCAGCGTGCTCGAGTGAGCCAGTTCCTGCAAGTGTCTTTATGCTCTCGGGAGCTCACTCGCAGTCTCACTCGCACTTGTGCTCGAGTGATGTCCGTACTTGTGCTCGAGTGAGAGCATCTGTGCTCGAGTGAGAGGACCAAAAATCTGTGTTTTGCCTTCGAGTAAGGGGTCTTTTGGGTAGGTTCTTCCAACCCTTTAGGCATATGTTTAGGCCTATTCTAGTCACCTAAAGAGTCCTAAACGATAACCAACTTAGAGTATTGTTGAAATGTGATTATGGAAAAGAAATTGATCAAGTGTCCCTAATTTGAATAGGATTTGACATCTGTCGAACGCGTGAGCCCACTGTGCCAAAGATTATCAGGAAAGATTCAGGTAGCGACCTCTCTCTTATACTTTGTGTAAATGTACTGTATGTTTGCCTATCATGCATTGTGTGCTGCTGCTGCCTTGAGATACATTGTGATACGTTGTGGAGCTTTGTGTACTGTGGAGCATAGTGCCTTGTGATACATTGTGTTTGGAGATGCTTAGTGATACATTGTGCTTTGAGTTGCTGCTACATAGTGTTCACCGTGAAAGCGGGCGTTGTGCATAGTGATTACCGCGCGAGCGGGCATAGTGTTTGCAGCGAAAGCTGTCATTGTGATCACCGCGTAAGCGGGCATAGTGCATTGTGATACAGCCGTGAGTGCTGTCGTCTGTGGCGCGAGCTATGGATCATTGTGTTGCTGATGATGTTGGTGAACATGATACATTACATGCTTTGTGTTTATATATTGTATGAGTGAGTTGTTGCTCTGGGATTCTCAAGAATCTCATTCCTCCATATGACTAACCTTTCAGGCAGGGCAAGTGGCTCGAAGGAGAAGCGACCAACCCGGAGTGGTTAGGGTCTCTTAGGGACGTTCATATTTTGGGATAGTTGGTTATCCTTACTTTGGATTTGGGATTGCCAAAGTGTAAATTGATGTAAATGATTATTTTGATCGTGTAATCCCCGTTGTTGGGAAATATAAAACCCATATTATTTATGTAAGTAACCCGGGGTTGCCGGGATTTTAGTTTCCGCACTTTGATATTTATTATGTACTCTGATTTCTCAAGTAGTTATATCCGTACATGAATGTGAGACCAGGAATATATAAGTTTTGAAATGATTTTTCGAACGCCCCATCTCTTGGATGAGGGATTATAAATTGTTAAACCATCTTATTGGTCTCTATTTCATTTAAATTTCGTAATCCGGATGTAATTACGGTGAGGGGGTTACATAAATCATACAATTATAAATTCGTATCACTAAGGTCTACCTATGAGCAAAGACATTAGTATAACATGAATTTATCTCAAATTGATAAATCTAGAATGCAGTTACATTTTCTAATACATGTGGGCTACTTAGAAAATATAATGACATTCTATTCCACCCTAATTAAATGTATGATTATAATTATCTACCTGTAGGTAAAGATTAATTATAACTATACATTTAATTACAATTGATGTCTTTAAATCTTTGTATGATGTATTTTGTTCGTTAGAATAAAATGGAGTGTATGTACCTAGTAAAGATGTTGTGGCTACTCCTTGATTCAACATACTCATCACAAAGATATCATATCATTGTGTATACTAATTGTATATATAATCATAATTTGACATGGTAAATGTAACCCCCTGCCGTAATTATATCCGAAATACGCGATTAAAGTAAAATAGAGACCAATAACAATCAAAAACATTTACAAACCCATCTACCAGACAGGGTTTTCATAAATATCTTTCGAAATCATTTATAACCTGGTCTCACATTCACATTCCGAATACAATTACTACACGAAGATAAATCACATTTAAATATATATCAGAGTACGCAATGTAATAATTCCGACAATCCCAGGTTCCTTACATTAATTCAAGCCTTACAAGGCACATTCACCCTTTACAATTTTCCAAATAAGGGATTACACAAATTCTCATAATCACTTTTCGAATACATAACAAATCCTCAATCACATACATATATACACATCCAAATCCATATACTCCCAACTATGATAACCAACTACCGAATCTTCAACCCAAAGGAAGTCCTTGCCACCCTTGATCACTTACTCCATCCTCGATCCACTACCCTGTCTGAAAGGTTAGTAGGGGAGGGTGAGATTCGAGAGAATCTCAGTAGGTAAACAATATCAATATGCATGTGCGATAGATGTTTAATGCATGACATGCTTGCATCACATAACTCATGCTAACACAATGACAATTTGTAAGCTCAATGCTTCAAACAACATACTAATGGCCATAGCATAAATTGAAACATAGCTTCAAATTACACATAATCATGCAAAGCTAAGACATGCACCAACATACTAACACATATATCAAATACAAGCAGAAGAGATATGTTCCCTACCCTCTTTCCACGTAAGCTCCAGCTCCGCTACTCACGAACAAAACGAACAACAACCAGGGTGAACATCAACCCTATAACCAAAGCAAGGACATAGGGTTATTCTCTATTCCAAACTCTTACTTTCATATCACTTAAAGTTGGTTACCATTCACACCCTTTAGGTGGCTAAAATAAGCTCAATAAAAGCTTAAAGGATTGGGACGTACTAGGTTGGAAATCACCTTTTAAAATCTCAAAATGCTGAAAATGGGGGTTGGCTGCAACCAAGAATCCTCTAGCTGTAGCCAGAACACGCACAGAAGGTTTTTGGCTACAGCCAAGAATTTCTGGCTGCGGCCAAAACGTGCACAGAAACTTTTGCGCTGCAGCCAGGATTTTCTGCTGCAGCCAAAGCAACTTAGGAAATTCATAACTAATTCCAAAAAAATCAAAATGAGGTGATTCCAAAGCCAAATGAAAGCTATTCAAGTCCTCTTCACAGGAAAAATATTGGCCATTACTGGAAATCACCACACAAATCCATATTTACACAAAATCCAACATTGCTCCGAAACAGAATCCAGTTTCGACCTCAAATTTTAGGCAAACATAAATCCCAGTTCACAAAATGAAATGACACAATTTATTTGTCCATTTTGAAGCTTGTGATGTGAAATTTAAGACTGGAAAGTTTCAGAATTTTAGAGATCATTTTGTCATTTAAAACGTTCACACAAACTGACTGCCCGAATAGACTTTCAATGACAGCATTTCCAGTTTTGGCATATTTGCTTCCAATGATCCCAATTTCATACCAAACTTCATTACCACACAAATTTTCACAAGGAATCCATTGGAAACACCAAAACAACCAAATTCACATTACTTTGACATGTTTTAACAATAATCACAACATGTCTCACAAAACCACAACACAAACACACATTGCCATTCTTTTCATTCCAAGCTCTCAAACCAATTCCAATGACCAAATTACACAACAAAACACCATTTTCAACACAAAACACATGACAATTCATGCATTTCACAATTCCACCAAAATCATGGCAAAAAAACCAAAATTCACAGTACTCATCCACAATTCACAAAACTTAGATCAAAAGGCTCCAAATACTCACCTCTTCCTCTTTCCCAAACCAATTCCTTGATTCTTCATCTTTCCAAATTTCCTCAAGCCATCAAACACCTCCAATCAAGAATCTAAAACCATAGAGATGAAGCTCTCATCACTATGAACAATTTTATAGAAGGTGATTAGAGCTAAAGAGGACAAGAAACAAGCCAAATCTCACCTTATTCTTTTCTCTTTCTTCCTTCTTGATGGACGACCATTGAGTTGAGAGAGAGAGGGAGTAAAGATGAAGATGAGGATCAGTTTTTGGGGCCTCTAAAACGTCCAAATAGAGAGGAGAGAAAATGAGTTGAATATTTGACCAAAATCCAAGGGTCCACAAAGTGCCACATGTCAACATCTCACCACATCTCCTATGAGCTCACATGCACACAAGCACATGGGATTCCACCCTTCGATGTATCACACAAATCAATCCTAACCATTGATCTTGAAGTTACCAATGAGTTTTCTCTTCGGTAACTGACCAATCGGTCGGTAACTTTACTGTTTTGCCCCTGATTATGGCAATCCACTTGGAATCACCATCAAAATCATTTTCTCATTCATTTACACCATATATACACCCTCCCCCTTATTTTTATTCAATTTAGATGTTAATCCATAATTGAACTCAAATACAGGGTTTGGGCGCTGCTCACAACACATACGAATCACATCAGGTGCCAAAACACACCATAATCTCCAAAAGGGTTCATTTATCACTAATGACATCCACTTTTGGAGTCCTTAATCACAATTTGGGATTTTGCTAAACCGGGGCTTAGCAATCCGCTATTCTCAGGCTTATTCACTAGCCCCAAGTCTCAAAATTCGGGATATTACAGTAAAACCTTATGTGATTAACTATGCATACAACATGTGCATAAGGATGTTGTAGCTATTCTTTAAACAAAATATGTACACTAATTACTAATATCAAATATGTACAATTTAAATGCCATATATATACACACAATATCAAGGGGAATCCTAATTAATTAATTTAATCAACTTCTAAAGATTGATATTATAAGGTCCATATGAGATTATTTATGCATGTTGTAAGAGGTGCCGTAGCTACCACTCTAGCATGCAAGTTAATCTTAAATATCAATAATGTACATGTAAATTCTGTATATGCACAGCTTCATGAAGGACTTAACCAATTAATTTAATCAACATAAGTGACTAAATACAATCCTCCTACTTTGATTAAATCAATATTGCCTATTAAATGGGGTTGACATTTTACAACATATAAGTGATTATACACATGCAATAAAGAATACTGTGACTATTCCCCAAAATGCATGTAAATCACAAATACCAACCTTGTGCATTTAAATTCCAAATATACACAAATCTTTAATAAGAATTTAATTGATTAATTTAATCAACAAAATGTGATTAAATAATCATCTTAAACAAATTCTCCCACTATTTTATGCATTCAAAATAAATCCAATAATATATGCATATCTTGATGGAGGGATTAATTTAAGCCCTCCCACTGTTTTATACATTCAAAAATTGTTTAAGAAATCAATTTCAGCATATTTCTACTCAAATGTGATTTTGCAAAATTCAAACAGTTGAAAGACCGTCCAATAAGGTAATTAAATGATATACCAAAACAAAATTTTGCAAATTACAATAATGCAAAAATAGCCAAAATTAATTTTCTCATATTGAAACAATTAAGATGGCACATAAAAATAAATCAGCATTCAAATATTTGATCAAATAAACCATTCATGAATTTCATGAGATCAACCAAAAATTAAATCCAACTATTTAATCAAATATCTAAATTTTGAAAAATAAGAATGTTGCCCAAAATTAAAATTTTCTGAAATTGAACCAAATTGAAAACTCTAACGCAACAATGGGATTGTTTAACAGTGAGTTAATCGGCATTTTAAATGGCAATGTTCATAGAGAAATAAGGGGAACCATTTAAGGGCGTGAATTTAGCAAGATTGGCAAAAACAATAAAGAAAGGTAATTGATTTTGAACCCGAAACCGGGACGCCATAATGGGATGTTCTCATGCAAATCCAAAAAGCGCAATACAAAACAAAATGAATGGCAAAAAACACGACATTAAGAAGAGTTAATAACTGAGCAATTTAATCAAAAATGCCAACAAATAAGATGCTCATATTAAAATTTTCATAACATCCGAAAACTTAAGCAGCGCTGATTATTGGAGAGAATAAATATTACTTTCCCATCAACTTAGAAATCATCCCAGACGTATATTAAACATTAGCATATAAATAAAATCATATGAAAACCTCAAAAGCTTAAGATCATGGCAGAATATTCCGAAAACTCAAACAAAGAGAAATAATGGAAAACAGCACATAGACCGTGCTTCATAATTATTCTCATCATATTATTTTTCAGAATTGAAAAATAAAATAGAATGCATAAATTACTAGGCAGAAGGGAATCAAAAAACTTGCTCTGATGCCACATGTTGGAATAATTTAACAATAAGGATTCCAAATATATTGTGTAAATTCCATAAGAGAGAGCAGCAGCAACGGAAGACTTGATGAAATACCTCAAGCTATAGTGATTCTGCATGTAGCATCTCACAACCTGAAAATTATGGAGAATAAGAATAGAATAGAATATGTTAGGGCTTCTTCTAACGAGAAGATGAGGCTCAGTGATGGTCTCAGAATAGCTATCACCCGTGAGAGAACCTAAGGAGTAAGTAAGTGAGTTTTCCACGTTACTACCCTAAGACTTAGCCTATGCTATTTATAACCTCCCATCAAAGTTTTTAATAGCTTACCACCCTAAACTAAATCTCTATCCAAATCTCATGCGGGTTATAATCAAAAGATATTTTATCCAAAATATATTAAACTGATAATATTTAAAATAATTAGATAATATCTAGAATATTTAACCTTATCAAAAAAATAAACTAGAATATCCTTCATATGATCAATCAATAAATATATCTAGATACAATTTTGAATAAACAAAAGGAAATAATATTATCATTTTAATAAAATATATAATATTAATCGTTGTGTTTTCAAGAATTGGGTTTGATGAGGATGGTCAGTTTGTGCATTACCTTGAATGATTTTTTAATTGAATGGTGTGTTTTCGTCAGCTATCATGAAGTACGAAATGTACTTTATTTATTAGATATGACTGTAGGCCAGCAAGAGGAATATAGCTCATTCCATGCAACCAAGGCCTCACTGAATCGAAGGTCTACTTATGGGAAGCAGTTTATTTCGAGGTGAAAATAGTGTATGACTAATTTTTATGTATTCACTATGTATTACATGGATTGGATCTTGTTAGACTATGTGTTAGCATATATGTTCGGTCAACAGAATAAGGGTGGCTGGTGATATAAGAGAGGCTTGTTGTGTTCCTTTATATATCGTGTTGTAGCATTCGTTTTTATTTTTGAGATTGTGGTATCTTGCTGAATTAAGAATAAGTTGAGATAAATGTCACGTCAGTATGGTATATTTACATAAATATACACATAATTATAAATGGTTATATGTTTTGTGATGTGTGTTAGAATTTTAGTAGTTACTTGAAGATCTCAACCCTTTATGTTAACATTTTTTAGATGAGAGATCATATAGTAGTCAAGCAAAGGTACCAAAGTGTACTCCTCGAGCACATTTATACTACTTTATATTTAATTTCACCATCACAAAATTGTCAATATATGATCATTACTATTGGTCATAAATTACGGTTCTGAACCTTTATATATACGGCACTATATATGTTCAATTCTAAACCGTTATATATGCCGTAATATATTGAGGGTATATATAACAGTTATTTGTTAATAACAGTAATGTGTTGACTTTTTTTTTATTATTTGTTTTTTATTTAGTTTTATTGTTAACATTTATTATATAAAACACAATATAATCTACCCATAAAGTAATTTTTCACCCAAAGAAAGTTTATGGTGTCTAGTGTGTATGAAGAAATATTTCATGGGTAGATTTGCACTCACCCAAGTAATCTCTAAAAATATTTTAAGGGTTAAGATATAAATCTACCCATAAAGTATTATCTAATACCCAACTAACATCATAAAATTTTCTTAAGTGCAAAAATACAACGGTCATTAAGATATCTAATGTTAATTATTTAACAAACAACACTGGTAGAGTCTCATTTTATTAATATTTATTTTATTAATTGAGTCTGTTTTTATTATCATTTTAGGAAATCTGAAAATAAGTGGATTATCCACAAATAGGATTTAAGATATTTCAGCAATATTATTTATTATTTTAGATATTTCAGAATAAGTGGAATATCCACAAGTAGGATTTAGTTCCTATATTTTAGATATTATTTTAGATATTATCTGGATTTCTTAGTTTGAATTTTGAATTAGATTTTATCTCTCTGTATTTCTATAAATTGGCTTCTTGCCTACTCAATGAAGCATAGAATATTCAGAGAGTAAATTAGTTTAAGAGATTTTCCAGGGCTGTTCTTAAAGAGTTAGTGAGATGCTTGCTTTCTCTTTATAACAGAGTATTGGGCTGTTTTAGAGAGAATGTGAGATTCTTGCCTGCTCTTTATCTCAAAATACATTTATCCTTCTCAACATAAATTCTCAAATTATCATCTAACTTTCCCATTTATCCGTTACTTTACTCAGTACCTTAACAAACACATACCCTCATTGGACCGAAAATTTCACTCCTTATAGGCCCATCTACCACTACATAGTCTTGTACATGGCATAATGGGTGCACCTCCTTCATGTTGGTGTTGCCTCTCATCTAAACGCCTAATCCCCGAGGGCGAAAATTACAAAATGGTACATTTGTGTGGTCTCTTAACTCTAAGGAGCAGTTTTTCATGGGGAAGTCAATTGTCGGTATGGAGAGATTCAAAGGAGGTACTTGTTGAACTAGAGTTAAACGT